>JASAMX010029606.1:0-28268 GCA_030248175.1 Microlaimidae sp. YZB2_3 | reverse complement strand
AAAACTAACCACAAAAGTTTGTTATAAATAAGGTAGTACAGTCCTGAGCAGAAATAAAGGTAGTTTTTAAACGCACTATAATGCCGCCATAATGCTGGCATAGCGCTTAAACGGTTGTGATAAGAGGCGTTTAGAAGACTTGTAATATTAAAAGAAATTCGCGAATGGACTTTAGCCCGCTTTCTTTGTGCACCATTTATGCGCGCCCAATTTGGAAAACATAGATATTTTATTCTTTGATTTAATTAAAATTAGATGCCCTATCGAAATGCCCTATCTAATAAAAAAATTATTTGTGAACAACAACATTCCAAAAAAATGTTTTGAATTTATAAAAAGGGCTTCATTGCAAAATACCAGCACTATTAAGCTTTTATTAATAAATTCTAAATTTAAACTATTTTCGATAAAAAAATAATAAAAAGATGTCAGTGTGTAAAAAACAAAATATTTAATAAACCCTGTTTTGTGCAGCCAATATTAGTTGTGTTCCCTCTTTTGATTTCCTGTTTAAAAAATTAGCCATTCTGTAATACATCTAAACGCTTCAAACGCGGGGCGCATGAGCAAACAGAAAGGGGAGAGGCTTTGTTCTAACCCCGATCTCTTCTTTCTTCCGCTTCTCAAAAGCGCGGGTTACTTTATTGCGTCTACATGCAGATTAGTTATCACATCGCTTTAGGACGGGCATGAAAAACTACCTTTATTTTTGCTCAGGACTGTACCATGATATTTGAAAACATCAAAAAACGGCAGGTTCTTTCACCGGCAAGGTGGCCAAAATTAACAGAATCTTAAAATGCGCAGTCAGTTAATCACATTGCAAAGTGATTTTGAAGAAAATATCAAAACATGTAAATTAACAATTTTGAGCTTTAAATAGAAGATATTTTAAGGTTATATAGTGCTTCGTTCTAAATTTGATGCAGTTTAAACACAAAGCAAAAAATTTACTTTTTGTATAAAAATGTTGATAATGTAGAATAACACAAATAAAAAACTTTTGCAAAAAACACTTTATTCAACATTTATCCAGTTACTTTTGTGCTAGTTCTTTTGTGTTTTAAAAATAAGCCAATTTTCTAACTAAATTGGTTGCTAAAATTAAGGCCCGGCCGAAATTAATTCAGATACCCTAATGGATTATGTCTTTTTTTGGAAAAAAATTATTACTGTTAAAAAAAATAAAGGAATATTAACTTATTTTTTCAGTCATGGAGAACCGAACCCCCAGGAAAAAATATTTAGATTTCTGACAAAAACGCAATAACCACTGGAATAACGTTCACAGCTGTAGTACCACTAAAAAGGTGTATATACTCCAATTCAGTGAAAATTTATAAATAATTAATTAAACCCTTGTGAAATGACATATGAACAAACGCTAGCCCTTAATAATTATTGGTTTAAAGTAATTATAAAATTATTAATTTTATTATGTAAAGAATTTATAATTAATTATATTACGTCAAATAATGTACTGTGTTCACTTTTTGCCCCCATTGCGTGCGATAATGTGCGATGCCATTGATGTGCGAAATTTAACCAATGATTCAGAAAATGAAACAGTCATTTTGTCCTCTCTTATATAGCATACGATTGCATACACACATACAGAGTGTCGCCCCATTTTAGTTAAACGCCAACGAAAGGAGATCTTCTCTAGGGAACGTAAGTGGAAATAACCCCATTTGCATACTTAAATAATTTCGTTTTAGTTAAATATATTTACAATTTTTACTATCTATACTTTTCACACCATGAAGTTTTCATACTATTTTCCTTAAGTTTTAATATTTGTAAATAAAAACTGGGGGCGAAACTGGGGGTAAAACTGGGGGGAAACACTGGGGGGGAAACATCCAACACCCTAAAAATAGAAAAAGGAGATGGCAAAAGAGCATTTTATTTTACAAGAAAATTTTTTAGAAAAAATATTTAAAAATTTATTTGAACGTTTCAAAACTATTAAATTACAGTTTTACCAGGAAACTAAAAAAAATATTACTTTGAAAAAAAAAAATTAAAAATAATGAAATATAATAAAACAAACTTTAGTCCACTTGAACAATTTTAGATATTGAAAAAATAAATATTAATCTTTAACATAAATATTTCAAAAATATTGCAGGTCGACACTCTTAATAATTTTAAAAAGTGAAATACCCTTTTCTAAGAAAAGCTAAAGTTTTTGTAAGTTTTGTCACTTAGGTAAGTCTAAACGATTTCGGAACAAAAACTTAAATATTAATCGCTAATCGCAAATAATTTTCTTAATTTATAGTCAAACAAAAACGCGCAAATTTTCTTCTTTGGCTATTTAAATAGAATACAGTGTGTAGACGTAATTTTTTAAGCAAAACTAACTAAATTAGGTATATGAATCTAAAAAGTATCGGTGAGCTAGAGATAAAAGTAGTCCAGGATTTTTTATCTAGTCTAATCTAGTCTAGTACTATTTACCTCAAACGTTAACTACTATGAAACTAGTTAAAGGTCAAAAATTTTGCATAGTCCTAATCCTACTCCTAGTGCTAAAGGCAAACAAAACAGTGTGTTCATGTGTTCATTAAACAACTATAATCTTTTTTTGTGTCACAAAATAAGAATTATTCATAAATTACCATCTGAAGTTGATTTCTTACTTCAAATCTTTCATTTTCTAAATACTGATTAGCTGCTATGAGTGACGTCAAATTCTCATGATTTGAGTGGTTACTTAATGGGGGCATTTTTCAGTCCAACGAACAACTGTTGCAGCCATGTTGGGTTTATCGTTAGTTGGATTTTGATTTGTTAATTAGTCCCGCAAAAATCTTAGCTAGTCCTAAACTAAAGTTAAACCCAACGTGGCTGCAACGCTGCTTTTTGGTTTTTAGAAATCTTAGTGGATGGTAGTGTTGTGATAGTTAATCAAAAATCAAAGTAGGTAGTTAAGTAGGTAGTTAACTACTTTAAAAATTGTAAGTAGGTAGTTAAGTAGTTAAATGAAATTACAAGTAGGTAGTAAGTAGGTAGCTAACTACTTGAAATTTTTGAACTAGGTAGTTAAGTAGTAAGTAGTTAAGTAGTTAGGTAAGTAGTTAATCCTTTAACTAAACACATATTTGCTATAGTAGGAATGAAAGATTAAATTTTTAGTGTAAAAACTCTTAGTCGTACCTTTAATAATTAACAATTACCATCTTTTATCGGTTTTGCCAGTTCTTTCTGTTTAGCAATATATACATAGGGTAGTGCATTTAATTTCGGCACTTTTTCGTTTTTCCAATGTAACTTTTAATGTATGGCCCGATTTTTATGTTTGATAGTTCATTTTGAAGCTTTCACGATACTGCGTTGCGTCATAAAAGTTTCACTGTACGAAAGTTGTTTTTTTACTTAATTAAATCAGTTTTTAAAAAAACGGAAAATTTCCGAAATTAAATGTATGCATTTAATTTCGGTACTTTACAAACAATCGATTGTTTCTCAGTCAAAAAATCAACATTTTCAAAAATTTTAAGTTTCTTTAATTTAATTTACAGTTTTCTTTAATTTAAGCTTCTACTTGTTGTTCAACGTGTAACTGGAATGAAATGCAATGGAATGCCCATGTTTGAAAAACGAGTAAAAATTTTATTTTTTATAAATCACACAATTTCACATAAAAATATCACAACATAGCAAATAAAAAGCTCACTACTGTCATCTACATATAATTAGCTCTCATTTGAGCTATCAAACGTCGTATTCCATCCAGGATTACCAAAGATATAGTCTAAATTCAAAAATGCCCAATTGGGAAAAGTGTCGAAATTAAATGCACAACCCTAACGGCTGACATCTGTTATTTATCTGTTATTTACATAACAGACAATATAACATAGTTTAAATTCAAGAGGTTGTTTACAAGAAAAAAATAATTTAGTGTTAAGTTAACATGTTTTGCTGATGTATTTTGCAAACTTATTTTAAAAAGTTTTGTATTTTTTACCCAAGTTATTGTTTAACAGTACTGATGCGTAGAGTTCGCAAATATATCTAAAAACTTCAACGATTTTAATTAGGTTCATAAACTATAAAGCACTTTGTGTATAAAATTACCGTTGAGTGGCAAATTATCGATTTTTATTGAAGACTCGCAGCACATGCAAATTACTGTAGATTACTGTACACGTTCTCACATTTTGTTTCAAACACCTGTGAGTTTTACCTAATATTGCCCCGCAGATATTGATTGTTTGTATAAAAACACTAAATACTTGACTGCTTACTTCACTAACTACTTTCTGCCTACTTTGCTAACTATTTTTTGTCTACTTTTTAACTACTGTGTTAACTACTTGTTTTAACTACTTTATTTTTTGAAAGTAGGTAGTTAAGTAGTTAACCAAAATTATGGTAGTTAAGTAGTTAAATACTTAAGTAGTTATCACAAAACTAGTGGATGGTCGCGCTGTAGCTCAAAAATACTCTATTAAAGCCCGGTTGACACTGAAATGGCAATCCCACCGGTGGGAATGCCACCGGTGGTGATGCCACCAGTGGCATTGCCACGGCTAGGTTCACACTGGGATGGCATTGCCACCGCTTGAAGAGATTTTGTTTGCTTGTAGAGCTAAAAAATGTTGGTAGTTAGCACTTTTTTATTACTTTTTTACTTTTTTTACTTCTTGGTTGTTTTCCTGGTTGATTCTGTCTATGTATGCTTGTTTTTTTTTGCTTGTAATAATGTTTTGGCCGGTTTTGAACTTTATTAGAGGTTTGCAATTCACGTGTTTTCACGCGTTTTTCTGTTAAACCCACTATATTTTTCTCTGGTTTTGTTTATACAATAAAAGCTTTATGTAAAACCCGTCATATTTGTTATTGAATTTTTTAACAGTGCGCCCGTTCCCATGCATTTTTTTTTCTTGAGAAAACGCCACCTGTGACCGGGTTGTGGATCCAACACAACAGCAGTTGCAACAAGGTGGCATTGTCCCTTCAGTGCGAGCCGGGCTTAAAGGTACATTCCTCTAAGTGATTGGGTTTTTGACTAATTTTTTTAACTGGTGAAAATATTTTTAATGTTCTTGGCTTAGGTTTGCATGGGTTTTGAAGTTATTGCAGCTGATCCCTAAAAATTTATGATGTTTTTCATGTTTTTAATATTTCTAAGATGACGTGGTGATGATGATGATGCAAATTTTTTAATGCAAATTGTGATGTAAAAACTTTGTTTTCGGGGCACTATTTCATAAAAAATTTGCTTGTAATTTATTTACAGCTGTATATTATTAAACGCATAGTTTTCTTTTGCATTTTTAAATAAAAAAGTATATTAATCAAATTGCGTTCAGAATATAAAAATTACAAATTTAAAAATTACGTAAATTTCACAGTTATATATGTATTGTTTAATTAATAGAATAAGAAGAAATTAATTGCATTTATTTAATTTTTATGTATAAAACTTATTTACTGAGTAACTAAAAAAATATCGACTATAAAATGTCTGAATAAATAAACAAAGCGGTTATATGATATATAGACAATCAACATAAATATTGTGACAATATAAGATTTTATTTAAAGTTAGTTTATATTCAAATTTTCTTGTTTTTAAATTATTCTAATTTGTAAAATATTTGCCAATGCACGTTTAGTCTGAAAATTCCAAACTTGATTTTAAATGAAATAAAAATTATTCATGTAAAATTATATGTTGGTGGTCCGTTTAACGGTGTTTTTTAAACATAATTTATATTTTATTTTTATCCAGTAAATTAAGTTTGTTCTATAAATAATCAGCTCATGTGAGCATTTCAATAATATATTATTATGTATTGAATGACACAAACCATCTGTCTCTGATAGATCTCAAAAAGCTCCTCTCAATTGACATCAAAACACTTCTTTTTTAAGAATCTACTATCGTTAATTGGAATGTTAACAATGGCATTACCGCTCGGTTCATTGCTGGCTAATGCTTTTCTTGTTTGTCAACAAAATTTTCTTGCCACAAAACTAAAAAACTTGTGGCATTTTTCACTGTAATTTTTAACAGCAATATTTCAGCGAATTTAAAATGGTTTAGAGATATTGGGAGATTTTTGAAAAAACAACGTTCAATATCGGTTTTACATATGAAAATGACCAACAAAACTGATTATTTACTGGACTGCAGCTTTAAGATATGTAAAACTATACAATGCTATAAAACTATCAATAATCAATATTATACTTTTTTCCAAAACTTTAGCTGCTTTTAATTTAAATATAAAAAAATGCATTATAATTGCATTGCCATTTCAGTGTTGTAAAATATTTGTTGTGGCACACTTTTCAAACCAATATAATTTTTTTGGCCAAGAAAATTGCAATGAAAGGGATTGGCGTTGTTTTGATAATACTTTTGTAATATTTGTTCATTTTAAACGCAGAAATACATATAAGGCGCAAACCTTTTTTAAATTAAAAAAACTAATATTATAAGAAAATCCAAATGCACATGTAATCCGCGGTTTTTTATAGTCTTAAATTAAACGTTTTATCCCTATTCTACTTCTTCACCTGTCCTGACAAGAACCCATTGCAACTTGATAACTCCTTGCCGACATTTAGGGGCAATAGCCCAGAACTTATTGTATTAATAATTAATTAATTAATTAATCCTAATTTAATCCATGCTGCTTAAGTATATTTTAAAAATGCTCAATACCAATAGGTTTATTTGTGAATAGCAAGCTTACTTTATAAAGCTTATCAAGAGTTATTAAGCTCAAGCTAATAATATTTTAATTGTGAGTACTAAGAAATGCTAAGGTAAAAATTTAAATAAGGTGCTAAATGCCTTTTTATATCCTTCTATGGACCAGGATGCATTAATTTTTGTTTTGGACGCGATAATAACGCAATATTTTTTTAAATTGGTATTGAAAATACTTTTATACAGTACCAAGATATCAAGAAAGGTTTAATGTCTTATTACTTTAACCAGCAATAAACATAAAACTTACGAATTCTGGACTTCAGATCCATTTATAAAGTGCAAATAAACAACCTGATACTAAAGTATTTGTTTAGAAAAGCAGAGGGTTATTTATTGTTCTTTTAAAGTATTTGGCGTTTTAAAGCTTTATCGAAAGAACCCAAAAATGTGCAAAATCAGCTGTTTACTGGGCCTTTTTGCAATGCTTTTGTTTTTCTTTGGAAAAATAAATTCTACATACAGACGGTGGGACCCTCCATGTAAGTTGATTGTACTATTAAATTTAAATTATTAATAATTTTAAAAATTTGCTTTATATTTTAAAAAGATCAATTAAAAGCTTCTATATTTACTGATGTATTGCATGATATAAATACAAAGGTCATAAAAAAGTTAATACAAAATGCATAACTCTATTCTGAAAAATTGTCATCACTATAGACTAGTCCTGAATAAGCGTCTTTTACTGTACAATAAAGGTTACAAATAGAAAAAAAACTTTGAAAAAATCGTAGATTTCTTAGTTTTTTTTAATTTAAACCTATACTTAATTAAAATTTCTACACAATGATATGTTTCACTAAGTTGGAGTGTTTTAATATATCAGTCTGTTCTAAAAGGTTTCGGTTTTTTTGATTAAAAAACCAAACAAAGTCCTCATGTCAATTTATCCATTAAGAAGACAATTCATATTCGTAATAATTCTTGATTCTTGAATATTGTAAAAGTATAAAATACAATGGTTAAGAAAGAACAGTTTATTATTTCAATCCTAATATTTAAAAAAAAACAATGAAAATGACCAAAGTCAAGATACACCAAACAATTGATACTATATGTTTCAAATATATATATATATATATATATATATATATATATATATATATATATATATATATATATATATATATATATATAAATATATATATATTATATATAATATATATAATATATATATATGATATATATATATAATATAATATATATATATATTATATATAATATATATATATCAATTATTTAATATATATAAATAAAATATTTTACTAACAAAGGGTCGGCTTATTTCAGTAAATTTTTTTACTGCTTTATCTGTGTCCAGCACTATGCGAATTATAAATAAATAAAATAAATAAATTAAATATCAAAATAGTTATAAATCATCACTAAAATAGTATTTTTGTGAACAATAATTTTTAATTAGCAAAAATAAAGTTAAAATTTCTGCTTTAAAACTAATTTCAAACCCACTTACGGTTTCCTTTAAACGTTTCATTCCAAACGTTTATATTTTTCTGTAATTGAAACATTAAAAATGTGCATCTGCAACCCGGAACCTGAACTGCCTATAAAACTGGAAAACCCCCAGAGCACGAAAACCGGAATCAGAACCGAAAATTGAGATTTTCCGAAAATTCGGAACAGGAACTAGAACCAGAATTCCAAAATTTGCCCGGAACATTCAGGACTTGAAAACAAATCTGCCTACTATCATCAAAAATATATAATATACCGAAAAATGTGCAACTCCTATATAAAAAAGTGCGGAAACGTAGGCCATTATAATGAGCCTCTCCATTTAAATGACACTCTCCACTATAATGGCATAGTAGCCATTTTAATTCAGCGAGTTAAATTGGAGAGGAAGCTATTATAATAGCCATTTATTGACTCACAAGTTTAATACTGTCCGGGCCGCACGAGTTTTCCCGTGTTGGTTTAATTCTGTCCAACACGGTAAAACTCGTGCGGCCCGTACAGTATTACACTTGTATATATAAAGTGAAATTAAATGAATAAATGGCTATTATAATGGTTTCCTCTCCATTTTAACTCGCCGAATTAAAATGACTACTATGCCATTATAGTGGAGAGTGTCATTTAAATGGAGAGGCTCATTATAAAGGCCACCTGTTCTGTACTTTTTATATAGGAGTTGCACATTTTTCGTTATATTATATATTTTTGCTATCACTACTGAAAAACCCTTACTTAGAACTAAAGGTAAACCCATTGTGGCTGCAACAGTTGTTTGTTTGATTAAAAAATGCCCCCTATTAATTAACCACTCAAATCACGAGAATCTGACGTCATTTTATCAAATAAATACTCGGTATTAAATGGAATCTAATTGGCTGATAAAGTGACGTCAGATTCTTGTGATTTGAATGATTACTTAATAGGGGGCATTTTTTATTCCAACAAACAACTGTTGCAGCCACGTTGGGTTTACCTTTAGTTTATTGGAGTCTTATTTCACCCACCAAAAAATAAAAACATAATTTGTTAGATCTAACAAAATACTCATAAGAGATAGGGCATTGATGGTTAACCATTTACTCTAGCATCAGGGATAAATTACATCTATTTTAAGTATTTTAAATCAACGGTTTTCTAAGAGTGCGCAAAATGTTTATTTTGCTGCAATTATCCTAAGTGTAATGCATCAAAAAAAGGCAATCAGCAGAGAATTCAACACAGGTAAATTAATTTTTTTAGTACCCAGGTTTGTAAAATTTGTATTTATTAAAAACAAATATTTTGAATTCAAAAATTGGAGAAAAATGACATAATTAATAAGTTGTTAGATCTAACAAAACTCCTATACAAAATGGGGCATTGATGGTAATCATCTACTCTAACATCAGGAATAAATTACATCTATTTTAGATATTTTAAATCAACGGTTTTTCTAAGAGTGCGCAAAATGTTTATTTTGCTGCAATTATCCTAAGTGTAACACATCAAAAAAGGCAATCAGAAGAGAATTCAACACAGTTAAATTGATTTTTTTAGTACCCAGGTTTGTATTTGTATTTATTAAAAACAAATATTTTGAATTCAAAAATTAGAGAAAAGTGACTTAATTTCGGTCTTCTTTAATATTAGTTAAAACAAAGTCAGGGTCCGCATTCTAACGACAGGTTTTGCTATGCGTACTTAAAAAAATAGGAACCATTTCTTTTTAAATTTTAATAAAAAAGGCAAAACGACAAAATATGCATAAAATTGTGTATGATGTTTTCATAATTTTATTTTCTGTGCAAGTTTGCTTCAGTAGAATACTATTGCCATCATCAAAGAATTCATGTTTTTTTTTACAAAACTGATAATTTATTAGCGAGTAGGCCATTATTTGCTAGAGTTGGTATATCCTTTAGGCCCATAGATTCTATTTTTTACATAATGTTTATCGTTTGCTTGTTCAATTAGATTTTTTTACGTTTAAGAAATATATAAAATCTCAATAATGAAAAAAATATTGATTAAAGCTCCTGAAAACAAAATATTGATGAACAACATTATGCTCTTTTAAGTCCATTTACCAGATATAAATCTATATATAAACAGACATAATGTCTGTTTGTATGTGTGTATGGGTGTCTGTGTGTTACACAACTCTTCCCAAACAGCCCAACGGATTAAGGTAAATGAGGTATCATTAAAAACTAATATTCTGAAAAAATATCGTAACGGGTTGAAATTTTAGAAAAGTTTACATGGAGATCTTTATACTGGACAATAAATTTTCACCAAAAGGAGGACTCTATTGAGATTGGAGCTTAAAAATTTTTTTGTCTTTAAACTGGCTCAAACCTATTGGTAAGAGGAATTAGCTAATGTAAAGCGAGAATAGCGAGTTTTTTTTAAATTAATAAACATAGACAGACACCTTTATGTATCTTTATCTCATTTATACTGGACAACGTTTTTTCATTACAGAAGGGAATGACTTTCCTCAACAACCACAAACTAGATTGGGCTAGCTGGACAACACATTTACAAAACAGGAAAGCATATGAAATTTGGAACTTAAAAATTTTTTGTCTTTGAATTGGTTCAAACTCATTGGTAAGAGTAATTATCTAATGTAAAGCTAGAATAGCATGTTTTTGTTTCTTTTTTTTGAAAAATCAACATAGAGATTTTACTACCAGATTCAAAAATTTTTTAAAATTTTGAAAAATTAGTAAATGAAAAGCTAGAATATCATGTTTTAGTTGAAAAAAAACTCGACATTTTATACTGGACAACATATTTTCTCAAATGAAAGGCACTAATCCAAATCCTCATATGAACCACTAATTGAATTGGGCTAAATGAGATATCATTGGAAAGTTTACAGTTGTATTAATGAAGAATGTCTTAATAAAGGTTAAATTTTTAAAAAAAATCACATTGATATTTTTATAGTGGACAACGCATTAAAGGGAGACCCTACAAAATTTTAAAAAGTCTCCAAATTGGATGAAATTTATTGCTAAGAGGTATTAGTCAAAATATCATTTTCTTGAACATGGAATTTTTATACTCGACATCACACTTAAACTGATGAAAGGGGTCCCCCTTCTTTAAAAACACCAAACAAATTGTGTTAAATGAAGTATCATTTCAAAACTTATTTTTTGGGAATTTCAAAGAAAATTTGACTTTTTACAGTAAAAATTAACATGGAGATTTGTAAACAACTTCTTTATGGACAATAATTTTTTGCCTTCAAAAAAACCATGCTGTTTCGGGGTTCTTAATTATTTTCTTACAAAATTATGGGTACGCGGCAGCACCACCGAACGATTTAGCCCCGCGGCGCCACGCCAACCATTATTAGAGAACGTGGGTAAAATTTGAAATGCAAAACCTTATTCTTCTTCTTTTTAAAGACTGCTGTGAGTATGATTTTTTCAATTGACATTTCATCAGACCAAAGAAAAAGTTCAATAATGCTGCGTAATTAGTTCAATGTAGAAACAAATCATTATTATATTGTAGAAATTTTAATTCAGTGGGCAGTTGCCCAGACCAAGTGCAAATTGCCTACGATCCACATAATGTCTATCCCACACGAGTCCATATCTTTTTTGTCTAAACATATGCATAAGGAGAAATCGCCCCTTTTCCTGCTCTATTCTTAGAGCATTTTTCAAAGCTAGTATAGCACTTTTTTGAATCAAATTAAAAAATAGCTTAATAAACTATAGTTTTAGCTGCGCAATGACATGTGTTTATAATCATTCCGTTGCCAAGATACTTTTTTACAGTTTTAATATTATCAATAGAACACGTATCAATTAGCCAGATATATGGTTGACACAAGCTACTTTTTTATTTAGAAAATGTTTTGTTTTTTTAAGAAAGTTAATTTTACTTAATTAATTATCAAATTGAAGTCTTAACTTGTAGTCTCTTTGTCTGTTCTAAGAATTTTTTTTATATTTAAATTAAAATCTATTAAATCAAATATAATTAAATTTTCTACAGTTTTTTAAATAAGAATATACAACTTAAAATTAACCAAAAAACAATACACATTATAATTTGCTGTGAATTTATAGCTAAAAACAAGAAAAAAACAAGAGTTTTTTATACTGATTCGGGTTTTTTCTTTGTGGGCCGGCGGGCCAGGCCATGCCGACCTGAAAAATGGCCACCTGGGCCGGGCAGGGTTGGATTAAGCTCAAGCTTCTGGCGGGCAAGGAGGGCCAGGCCAGGCCGGGCCAAAACAGGTGTGAAAATTTTGGCCTGCTTACAGGTTTGATTTGTCATCATATGTTTCCCCATTTTTTGTCACTAAACTACTGCACCAGACACGTTGGGCTTGTCTATAGTATTTTTGTCAATGTTCAGGGCAATATAGAACTAAAGCCAAATTTTTAACCTTAGTAACACTTTAAAAGATTTTTTTCATCATATAATGATTATATTAATAAGTGCTAAAAAGATACTAGAAATAATAAAATAACAACAACAAGTTTTATTGCTATTTATTTATTTGTTCATTTATTTATTTATTATTTCATTGATAAAACTCTAAGCTTCTCTCTGAATAACTTTTTTAACCCAGACGATATTTTTAAAATATTAGAAACTATCTTAAAAATATATCTTAAAACTCCAGCTTTTGTCAGAATATACTAAATATAAATATACTAAATTGTACACTAAAAGCAAATTTACAGTTACATATAATTGATCAATAATTTTTTTTATTATGTATAATATGTTGATAAAATTTTTTCTTTGAAAAACTGTCTTTATTTGTTTCTTTTTTAAAACAAAATAAACGCGAGTTAAAATTATAAAACAATAATTTATAAAATTTAAAAAAAGTTATAAAATAAAAACGAGTTTCCATTGCTTTTTGGACATGCCGAAATTCAGAAAACGGCTTTCCAGCTGGCTGTAGTTGTCTAATTTACTTGTATATCGCGCACTTAATGGCAGCTTAATTATTCAAATTTTATTCTTCTTTAATGATATAAAAATATCCTATTCGCTGCGCCATTTGTCAGCCCTATACGCTGACAGAATTTAATTTTCTATATTATTTGTAGTTCGGTTCTTTGTAGAATGTAGAAACAGTTATAAAAATAACCGTTTATTAATAAATGCAAATACAATAAAATTAGAGACGTAATCAGGTCATAATTTTTTTAAGAAAGGAAAGAATTTTTTATAACCTGAAAAATAGCTGCTTTGGCCGGGCAGGGTTGGGTTAAACTCAAACTTCTAGCGGACAAGGCTGGGCCGGGCTGGGCCGAAACAGGTCGTTAAATTTTGGCCCGCTTACAGCTTTGATTTGTCATCATATGTTTCCTCATTTTTTAGTCACTAAACTACTGCACCAGCCATGTTGGGCTTGTCTATAGTATTTTTTTCAATGTCCAGTGCAATATAGTTCTAAAGCCAATTTTTTAACCTTACTTATGCACTTTAACAACAAGTTTTATATTTCATTGCTAAAACTCTAAGCTTCTTTCTGAATAACTTTTTTTACCCAGACGATATTTATAAAATATAAGAAACTATCCTAAAAATATATCTTAAAACTTTAGTTTTTGTCAGAGTATACATGTTTGTACACTAAAAGCAAATTTACAGTTACACATAATTGATCAATAATTTTTTTATTATGTATAATATGTTCATAAAAATTTTACATTAAAATTTGTCTTTATTCGTCTCTTTTTTAAAACAAAATAAACAATTAAAACAAACTGTTCCTGACATTTTTAGGTGAAGCAAGTTTTATATATGGTCATTCACGGGGTCAGTCATTGGGATGGTGCGAATTGGTTTACAGGGCGATTAAACCAGGAGACATTCAAGTGTTTCGCTGCTACCTGACAATTGGTTACGTCTGTTACCTTATACCAGCGCGTTTTAAGTGTGTGAGAAATCAATGTAAGGTTAAAAAATTGTTGTGCTTCTGAATTTCATACAAATGCAGTACAATGCAATGACTTAAAAAAAACAGTATAAAAACAAATTATAAATAAATATATTTTAATGTGCTGCTGATCACAATTACTTTTTGATTTTTTGCAATTTGAAATAGTGCTGGTTTCAAATTAATAAGTTACTGTAAACTATACAAATAGCTTTTAGTTTTTTTAAATAACTTAAAAATAAAAACTATTTTTTTAAAGGTGAAACTATTCGTTCTACTTAAAGTAACTTATTACTTGTAAGGCAAAAATACTATAGGTTTTTTGCAAAAAATCAAAAAGTTTATTTAGAAAATACATACGCCAGATATCTTATATTATAAAAACTGAAGTTTTGCTGCCAAAACTAAATGAAAACAACTACCCCAAGACATTTTACAAAATCAAAATTTTACAATTTTACAAAAAAAACTTAAATTTTTGAATTTTTTATTTTTTCTAAATTCACCCAGTTCACCAATTTGTAAACATGCAACCGAACTAATATTTTGACATTATTTGGCTCTTATACCGACCCTTTTACTATTATAAAATAAACAAAAAAAATTTACCACTTTTTAAGAATCAATCATTTGAATTACTAAAATTTTGGAAGCTAATACAAAACATTACACAATTCTGATACTTCTGTTAAAAATTTCTTACCACATATGATATTAATTGTGCTTAAACTAACTATTAGCAGGTAAAAATATTTGATCTTTTTAAAAATTAGCTTTATTAGTAAAAATTTTTAATTTTTTGACCCAAAATTTTACAATTTAAAAAAAAAACTTAAATTTTTGAATTTTTTTTTTCGATTTCTCTCAGTTTACCTATTTGTAAACATTCAACCGAAATGATAATTTGACATTATTTGGCCCTTATACCGACCCTTTTACTATTATAAAATAGACAAAAAAATTTACCACTTTTTGAGAATCAATCATTTGAATTACTAAAATTTTAATAGATGCTAATAGTAAAACATTACACAATTCTGATACTTCTGTTATACATTTCTTACCACATATGACATTTATTGTGCTTAAACTAACTATTAGCAGGTAAAAATATTCGATCTTATTAAAAATTAAATTTATTAGTAAAAATTTTTAATTTTTAGAACCAAAATTTTACAATTTTACAAAAGAACTTAAATTTTTGAATTTTTTTTATTTTTTTCGATTTCTTTCAGTTTACCTATTTGTAAACATGCAACCGAACTGATATTTTGATATTATTTGGCCCTTATGCCCTTCCACTATTATAAAATAGACAAAAAAAATGTAGCACTTTTTGAGAATCAATCATTTGAATTACTAAAACTTTAGACGCTAAGACAAAACATTATACAATTCTGATACTTCTGTTATACATTTCTTATCATATATAATATATATTAATCGAGCGCTGAGCGGAGCGAAGCGCGAGAAAATTTAAAAAAAATGGCCATTCTACACCCCCAAATTTTTATCGTTGGCGACCCAAAAGGGGGGCCTAACCCTAAATTTTTTTCTTTGCCGACCCTAAAGGGGGTCTAGACCCTATAGATCTCCCCTGGCTACGCCCATGGTGACAAGTTACAACGCGTTCCGCGCGCGTTAACACCATTTCAGTGTGAAAAATTGTAAAAATGTAAAATTAAAAAAGTGTAAAATTCTCGTTTCAATATAAACGCGTTGCCAGTTGTCGCCACGGTGTGATGTGAACTAGGTCTTAATGGTTTTGTTTTTGAAAATGAGTAATTTTATTTTTATATATTTTACACGAGGGAAGGCATTAAACATAGAAATTTCTAAAAGAAACCTTAAAATACCAACAAAAAAACCACGCGGTTATTGCTTTTACAAATTTTTTTTATTTTTAGTTTTACGTGTAGTCTAGAAATCTGGGACTACAAAATTTTTAAAAATATTAGCAAATTTTTTCGAACAAATTTTGTTAAAAACTTGTATTTTCTAAAGTTTTTTTTAATGCTATGTGATTGTAACTCGAAGTAAAATGTGTTTACTTTTTTTACGATTAAAAATTTTTATTTATTTTCACAACATAGTTGTTGCAATTGAGAATAAGATTTTTTGCCTTTCATTAATGAAATAAAAATAAAATCAGAAATTGATGATGTGGTTTTGAAAAAAATTATAACTTAAGCGCGTCAAAAATATGAATGCATAAACCGTTTTTGAAGCTTAAAACCTAAAAGCTTTAATTTTTATATCGTGTATCTTATCTTTGTTCAAAAAAATTGTACAAAAAGATTTTAAGTGCATGTGTGTTATTTTGTTGTAAAAAGGGCATTCTTCGAATTGTTTTATACAAAAATAAAACAATTCGTAATACATAATAAGTGAAAATAATAAGTGGTTGTGACCTTAAAAACGATGATGATGATGCCCATTTTGGCCATTTTTTATAAAAAATGGTTTGATTTCCATTTTTAAAAAAACTGGAAGGCTTTAAGAAGTCAAAAATTATGGGAATTTAAAATAAAGATATACGTTCTATACAGTAGTTTAAGCCGCACGCAACCACTGCAAATTGCATGCTAACTTCGCTCCCTTTAGGGTGTGTTCATACTTATGACAAAACGTCCTTTGGACAAAGTCCAAAAGACAAATACAGCGTATAAACGTATGTAAAAACGTCCTTTGGACATTAAAGGACGTTTTATCATAAAGTATGAACGCAACCTTACTGACAGATTGAGGCTGACAAAAATAGCATTGAATGTGTTCTTTAAAGTTTGAGTTTTTTGACTGGCTATCAAAGCGTACTTATATAAATGAATATTCACAGAAAAAAATTGTTGTTATTTTTGTAAATCTGTTGAGGTTAAAAAACTTTTTAACTTTCCGAAAAGTTGTATCATGATTATCCACTAAAATTTATTAAAAAATTGTATTTTTTCATTGCAAGATTTTAAAAACTATTGCAAGTTCTGTAATGGGTCTCTATTTTATATTTATAGAAATAATAAAAGGAAATGTAAAAGAAAAACGTTCCAAAAAATTTAACAGTAAGAGGGGAAAATCTTTTCATTAATAGATTTTAAAATTGTAGTTTTTTAATTAAACTTTAAACTTAGAATTTGAGGTGAATAAACTTGAATTAATTATGCTAAAAGTGTAAATAGCGTTCCCTATTGCTTGTAAAATTATTTTTAGTTTTTTAACGATTTCATAATGTTTTGTTTTATTTTTAACCCGTGTGCGGAATAATATTGTTCGATTTAATTTTTTATAGACCGAAGACGGATGAAAAGTAAGTAGAAAATTCGCACGAATTTCAATTATGACTTTGCACAAATTTCCTTAATGAATTTGCATGAATTTTGACTTTTTGGTTAGATGATGCACATAGGTTGGTTTGCAGTGGCATGTTATTTATTTATATTTTTTATTATTAATGTATTATAATTAATTAATAATAAATGTGGTCGAACTAATTACAAAAAGAATTCACTGGACTAAAAAACTTAATTATAACGACGAAAGTAAAAGTTTATAAGGGAAATTGTAGTAATGTGCAGCTGAGAATTTTAGCTACACGATGTTATGACTTTTGCACAAATTGCTTAAATTGTTCGCGTAATGAAATTAAGTTTTTTTACAGTGCACATCTTTTTTAATATATGGTAATATGTGTTTTCCTCTGGTCTAGTACACTAAACGTTTTTACGCAAATGTCATATACTTTATTTATTATAAATATTTTTGCCAAAAATTAGAAAATAGCATACATAATTGCAAATCAATCTCGAACTGAGGCCGCGTTGAATTAGTAATTAATGAATTAATTTTTGTTGTTTTATGCAAATTTTCCATTATTAAGGTGTAATTTGCATAAAATTAACAGAAGCGTAACTGAAAATTAATTTTTTGGTAAAATTTTAACCAGTTTTTATTAGTTTAATTTGATATGATATTGTGTTTGTTGTTAATATGGTGAAGGTATTTTTAAAACTAAAATTTAAAAAACTATTTAATAAAACGTCGGTACTCTGACATAAAGGGTCAAAATCAGTTTATAATCAACATGACTTTGACTCATTAGGTTTACAGTATTTGTGTGTTAAAAGCTAGATAAAAAAGTCACAGTTACGTGTATTTTATGACGATTTTGACTTTTAGTGTCATAGTACGACTTTTACTACGGCAAAATGAGCCACAGTTCGTATAAAATATGTGTGTCTGTCACTTATTTTAAATTTAAAACGGGACCCTATTAACTACAGGATGAGTCACAGGTACATGTATTTTATGACGATTTTGACTCATTTTGTCATAGTAACGACGAAAAGTAATGTTGATGCTCGCGGAGGTGGTGTCCTTAAAAACAAGTCAAATTCTTTGGCAATAAATTAGTTAATTAATTATCAACTTACAAAAATAAAGACACAATTTGAAAAATTTTAATCCTAATTTTAATGTATTTTTGGAAATCAGCTGATTTTTTTTGATTTTGCTAAACTATAATTATTTCCCGTGTATTACAGCTTTAAATTGTAAAATAAAAATACTTTTGCAAAATGATTATTTTTTTTAACGGATCGTTTTTCAATTTTAAGATCTTTACTGCGTAGTTAGACTGTAGAACTTGTAGAACATTAACAGGGAAAATTTAAAAAAAAATAAGGATTTAAAAAAAATATTTTTTAGGTTTTCGGAAGGCGATGACATTAATGAAACAGAACCGACGGATCGGCAGGAGTTGACGATTTCGGATCTCCAGCCTTATCAACAGTACGAGTTCAGAGTGATAGCGGTGGGGGATATGGGCGCCGGGGATATCAGAGGCACCCCATCCAACCCCATTTATGTGGAAACGGATTCGGCCAGTGAGTTTTATTATTATATTTTATTTTATTATTATTAACAAGCCAACAAAATCAAGGGGATATCTTATGTAACGTTTCGGGTTTGTATAGCAGTTATCGTCAGTTAATGCGTGGGAAATTAAGGTCTCTCCGGACAGTTTTCTTAAGTATGGAAAATCGAGATTTTTGGCGTACGAGATCTCGTAGAATACAGTAATATTTTCCTAAAAAATTTATATGAATGTTAAAAAGGGAGAAATATCACGATTATAAAGTGAACATTTATTATATTATTGGAAGTAATTGAAATAATTGATATTAAAAATCAAATTGCAATGAAAATTTTTTAAAACCCTTAAAAATATTTACTGCTCACTATTTATTAAAAAATACTTCCAATAGAGAGACACCGTTACCGTTTTCACGTACGTAAAAATTAAATTGAATATTGTTGTATTTATGGTTTAATATACAATTTTCCGTAAAAAATGGGGGTTAATTTTTTCAAACTTCGATTTAATTTAATTTCGTAAAATTTAAAGCTCCAGATAGTATATTTCTATTGAAATTTATAATTTTTGGAAGGCCATAATATCTTTTGTATTTTTTAACGCATAAATAGTTCTGCCGTGCGTCGTGCGTTTTATCGAGTTATTTCAGAGGGTTTGTTTATAAATCGTTTTTAGAGCTCATCATCCCATGGTAGCAGTGGCATAGTCGGCTAGCGCGTCGTCAAATTTTTGAAAGGTCCCGAGATCGATTCCCACATAAAACATATTTGGCCGCAATTTTTTTTTTTGATTTTAATAATGTTTTTTTATTTTTTTATAATTTTAAAAATTTATTTCACATAAATTCAAAATTTTCATTATTGTAAACAGGATTTGTTGCCTGCTTTTCGCCAATTCGTCAAATTTTCGTCATTTGAATATCTTAAAATATTATAATACTCTATAAGTATAATAATTCAAAAATAAATTGTGTGTAAATAAAAATGGGTAATTTTTACTCTTTATTGCAATTGGTTTACTACTGAACGCTCTGCAATAAAAGCTGTCTGGAGAAACCTTAAACAAAGGTTTGGAGAAGATTAGGGGTACAAGGTTATTGCGCGTTGCACGATCTTACGTTTACACAAGAACTTGTATTTCGTCGTTACTCTGACATAAAGAATCATCGTGACTCTGACTCATTTTGTTTAGATTAATTGTGTGTTAAGATATAAAAAGAGTCACAGTTACGAGTATTTTACGACGCATCTGGCTCATTGTGTCAGAGTAACAACGATTTATAAGGCGTCATATTTTTGAAACATTATCACAACGGGTGTTGTTATATTAGTATGAGTATGAGTTCAGGGTGATATGGGGGCAGGGGACAAACGCCTTTGTCCCCTGCGCCATTTACGTGGGACGAATTCGGCTAGTGAAACTGGATTCATAGCCGGCCCACCTCCGCTTAAAAAAATTAGGTAGCTTTATTATTAACAAACTAACAAACAATAAGAAAATAGCAATTAAGGGGCGATTTTACGTAACGTTTTGTAATCTTTCCAGTTTGCATAGTGGTAACCGTTATTTAATGTGCGGGGAATTAAACTGTTATTGATTAATTGAAACTTATTTGAAACTAAGTATATTTGGCTTTTTTGTATTGGACTTTCAGTGTTTATTAGTATCAGATCAGAGGATAGCGTTTGAGTGGTATGGGAGCCATTAGTTCCAACCAAAATATTAAAGATAATATAATAGTTTATTTTATTATTGTACTGTTAATACTTGTAATATAAATAAATATAATTGAAATTTTTAGAACCTGAAACTCCCCCATTACGAGTTCACGGGCGGGCAGTGAGTTACAATCAGATTTTGGTGGGATTTGAAGCACCCGAAAAACCCAACGGAAAAATTAAAGTAAGTGTTCTCGCTCCTACTCCACAAACAGTCAAACTCGAGAAAAATTAAAGCGTATGTGACTCATTATATTTATTATTTGAACACAGGTGGCCACCCCGGGATTTTTTTTTTTTGGGTGGTGTCCAAACATTTTTTTTGGTATCTACTAAATACCCCATGTTAAGCAAAATAGTTCTGGGATTCAAATTTTAGGGGGGTTGGTGTCTGGGAAACGCGCTCTAAATAAAAATAAACTGAAAATAAAGTACTATTGTGCTAAAAATGGTTTTTGGTTTAATCGATTTGATTTACTATAATGCTATCCCAACCAAGCGACGACTAGGAATATGAGAAATAAATTTTAAAATAATATTTATTTATTTATTTTATTTATTTTATTAAAATTTGCAAAAGTGCAGGAGTAGTGAAGGCATAATTTAACATGCAATGAAACCACATACCCCTTTAGAATTACCTTAAAGGAGCACTGTCACCATGGGTGAGCACGGTCGGGGAAGCTAGGGGGGGTGGTTACCCGGGGTAAATCGAATTTTGAATTCTAGGAGGGGGGTCCCAGGGGGGTCCCCTCTAGCTTTTTAGGGGGGTTCGACCCGGGGTGCGAAATTTTGAAATCTAGAGGGGGATCAGGTGGGGTCTGGTGTCCAAAGCAAAACAGTTTTAAACCATAATAACTTTAATAATTGTTTTTTTTATAGGATAATACTACATTTTATTGAATAAAAAGCAATATTCATGTATAAAAAGGGTGTAAAAGCATGAATATGTGATGAAAATTCACGTTTTTGGAAGAAAATTTACTATAAAAAATGTACCTAAAATTTTCCCGAGGGGGAGGGGGGGTGGTCAGATTTCAAAATCTAGAGGGGGGTCAGGGGTAAAAAATTCGGAAATTTGGGGGGAGGGGGGGGGGGGGCCCTAGATTTTCGTCTAGGGGGGGACCCCCAAAATTTCGAGGCTAGAGGAGGGTGGACCCCACCCTGCCCCCACCCTTTCTCACCTATGACTGTCACAAATTCAATTCCTATATCGCCCGAAGTGGACTGCTCCTTTAATACCAAACCTACCTTAATCAAGTTTGGTAGTTAAAGTACCCCACTACATACAAGGCTACGGCATTTTTTATTTTAGCTCGATCGGTTCTGTATTAAAGGAGCAGTCCGGTTCGGGCGATATAGGAATTTGATTTGTTACAGTGCTCATTTAAGGGTTTAATAAAAACGATACCCCCTTTTATTTTAATTAACTCCCATTAAACTAACCTTAGACACTATAAAAATTACTAGAATTATAATCAATAATGGTTACAATAAAACATTAAAACAAACACTAAACAAAAAGGTAAAACTAGAGCAAATATCGCTACAAAATTTTCACAACTTAAATGTTATTAAAACCATAGTACAAAGGGAAATGCGCCGCTATCTCGTCAAAATTTATTTTGTGTTTCATATATAAAAAGAATCTATTCTTAGTTAAATCAATAATGATAATATAAGTACTAAATATATTTTATTGGTAAACTTTAATTAAAGTTTAAAAGAGCAGTATACCTTTTGTAAGTTGATTTTGAATAGTACTACATTCATAGGTGGGCAGCCTCCCGGATTTTGGGGTGAGGTATACCCGACCCCCGAAATTTGGGGGCGAGGTATCCCAAATTTTTTTTGGGGCATATCTCAAATACCCCATTTTTAGCGTTTTTAGTACTGGGACCCCCCAAATTGTAGGGGGTTGTCTGGGGTACTCCCAAATTTTAGGGGGGGAAGGTGTCAGCTATAATCGGGATTTTTTTGGGGGGTTTAACCCCCACAACCTCCCCCCTGCCCACCTATGACTACATTACTACACCGCTACTTATCCTTGCATTTTTAACAGTAATATTAAATTTTAATATTTTATTTTTAATTTATTGTTTGATGTAACAATATTTTTTAACTTAATATTAAATATAATTTGATTTATTATTGTTATAGAATTACCACATTTATTACACCACGGATCCTCAGCAGCCTCTTCCTCTCTGGAACAAAACAAAACCAGTCGGGGACGTTTGTGTACGTTTTCTTCTTCTTCTTCTTCTAATTATTAAAAATTCAAATGTTTGGAATCCAAGGATATACGCACACCCGTGTATAATTTTTCTATAGTTTCTTTAATTTTTCATTTGGCGTGGTTTTTGTTCCATATAAGTTATCTTTGTATATCTTCTGAAATGTTTTTTTGATATCGGTTTGGATAATGTTTCTGTAATTTTGTATTTATTTAAGTACTTAATAATATTACTCTTAAGAAATCAAAACACCTTTTATAATTATTATTTGTTTTAAACAATTTCCTTTTAACGTTCATAGCGAAATTTAAAATGATATCGAATAAATGATTTTGAAAAGCGATGTTGGGAAATTTTTTTGTTTTAGATACAACACATCAGCAATTTGATACCGAACCAAAGATACACCGTGGTAGTCGAAGCCGAAAATGACAAGGGGAGAAGCCCAATAAGCCAACCGGCGGTCATAATCACAACGACAGGAAGTAAGCGATTCTCCTTTTATATCTTCGACTAATTCTTGACGAAATTGTGTGTGTGTGAGTGTTTTGAAAAGTGATTAGCACTAAATATTCGTAAAAAGTGATTGGTACTAAATAACTACAGTGGTTTACGCTGAAATCAATATTATCAATATCAATAAATAAATCAATATATGCACTACAGTGGTTTGCGTTAAAATCAATCTTGTCAATAAATCAAAATAATACACTATAGTTGTTTGCGCGAAATCAATATTATAAATGTCAATGAATTAATATTTACACTACAGTTGTTTACGTTGAAATTCATATTATCAATATCAATAAATCAATATATTATGCACTACAGTGGTTTAAGCGAAATCTGTATTATCAATATCAATTAATCAATATTAAATCTACACTACAGTGGTTTACGCTTAAATTGATATTTCTCATGGCGCTGCCTGGTAAGCCAAGCTTACTGGGTTATCTTATTACTTGCGGTCATAGATGTTTTTGGTCGGGTCCCCTAGGGGGGGTCCACCCCCGGGTGGAAGGCCAAAATTCTTTAGGGGGGGGGGGTCCGGACCCCCCTGGCTTTTTAGGGGGGAGGTTGACTCTGAGTGCAAGATTTCAAATTTAGGGGGATCAGGGGGGTCCAATTTTTTAACAAAATTTTTTTAACTCAATAATTTAAGTGTTTTTAGGTCTAATATTGAATTTTATGTACTAAAACCGCTTATTTAGGCATAAAAAGTGTATTTAAACACTGTTTTTAACTAAAAAACCGTGTTTTTGACAGTAAATAAAATAAATATACTTCCAAATTGGTCGGGGGAGGGGGGGGGGGGGAGGAGGAGGGGTCAGCCTCGCTAGGGGGGTTCAGGCCGGACCGCTCTCGAGCTTTGGGGGGGGGGGCTGGATTTTTTTAGGGGGCGGTCCAAAATTTTGGCTTTAGGGGGGGTGGACCCCTCTGTCCCCCCAAAAAACATATATGCTTGCGGTGCACGATTTATTCTGAATCAAAAGTATATAAATGACAAACTGAAAACTGTTAGTTTTTTTGCGATCACAAAAAAAGAGTACTGAAGATTGTTGTCTAAAGTGTTGATTGTCGCTAAGAGTACTAAGGATATAAAGCCGTTATGTCATTAAAAACATATATTTGCTATTTAAATTTTATCTTTTGAAAAACTTGTAAAAAGTATCAACGGAGTTTTACTGTAAGCTATGTTTTAATTGTTCGCATAGTTCTTATAGTAGAGTCTTGGTTTATGTTTTAAAATTAGTATTTATTTTTTTTTGATTGATTTATTAGCAGTTTAATTTCTCTTGCAACAGGAATGTTGGTCGATTATCAGACCTGTGCGCGGTCTGGAAATGCCCCCGGTTTATTGGAGGATTTGACCCCCCCCGGTTTTATTGCCCCCTCCCCCCCGCCAAAAAAGGAAAAAAATACCCTAAAATTATGACGCCATTTTTGACCTATGATGACGCCATCATCACGAATGTTTTGCAGTTTTTACCCGTATTTCAATGGATTTTAAGCCATTTTAGACCTATTTTTACCTTATTTTCGCTTTTTTGTCCCTTTTTTCCCGTTTCCTTTCTTTTTTCCCCTTTTTTTCTCTTTTTTTCTTTCTCCCCTGCTTGCCCCCCCCGTTTTATTGCCCGCCCCCGTTTCAAAAAAGTTGCCCCCTCCGTGCCCCCCCCGTTTTGGAATTGCCTCCCCCAATAAAACCCCGAGGGTCAGTGCACAGGTCTGGATTATAGTTTATGCGAAGATTTTGCAAAATTCGTGTTCCACCGGAGTGATATAAATGACAACGTGTCCAGAGCTACAAGTGAGCATGTAACAGTGTGCAACGCGCGCGGACCGCGTATTGTCATTTATCACTTCGGTATAAACTAACCCCAATGCGCAATTATGGTTGTAGTAGTATAGTGAAACATTTTCGTAATATCCCTGTTTTTTCTTTTGTTTAATAAGCGCACTATAAAACAATTGCATCTGTTATCATCTGTTTTTAGGATTATAAAAAAACGGTTTTTTTATATTAAAAAAACATTTATAGTGTGGAGTAAGTGAATGTAATTTTAGCAATTATCTATTGTTTTCGCTATATGCAAAGTAATATTATGAATTATATATCAATTTTTGTAATTAAGTGTGTATTTTTCTTTTAATTACAAATTCGATTAATTAAATTCTAGGAATTATAGAGCATTAAGAGGTTTTATTTGTTGAGGTAACACTGGCCCCATAATGACTAAGTACAATATGATATAAACTGAATTACCCTAATATTTTGGGTAAACAGTGTCCTGCACTACAAACAAACAAACAAACAAACAAGTGAACACCGCAGAAAAACTTATACCTGCAGTTCGAGAAGAAGAGGATTGTTTTAAACAATGGGTTTTTGAGAACAGTTGATTTTCATTTTAAAATTTCCTTTGACAGTATTGATTAGTTTAAATATTTATATTTTTAGCAATTTAGTGGTTTTTATTGTGTGTATTAAGCTTTTCTATTATTTATTTCCATATTCGAACGGGGGCAGTGGCGTAACCAGGGGGGGGGGGGGCGGCCGCGGCCGCCCCCCCCCCCCAAATCCGTAAGGGATCCCAAATCCCAAATCCCTTACGTTTTTTGAATTTTGTGAGAAAAGTTTTTTCTTTATATATAAATTCAGAAACATTTCTGATGCGTTCCAAAAGCATAAAAATACCCAAAAAACTTAAATTTTTTAATTAATTAATTATTAATTATTAGTGTTAATTAATCATTTTGTTAATTTCTTTTATAATTTCGATGGATTGTACCATTCAATACATAGCTAAGGCATGTGCCTTTGCCTCAGATATTGAATGGCAATACTATATAGATGTTAAAACTCGTATATTATAAGATATGTAGGTTTGATAATGACTGTTTAAACCCCTTAACAACGGTTTTTATACTTGTGGGGTTGTCCGTCTTTCCACCCCCCATGGTGAAGCGTGGCAGTTTGTATAGATTTTTTTTTACTTTTCAAATATTGAGTTATAAAAATTTAATACAAATCTTAGTGCATTCTAAAATCAGAAATTAATTAATATAAAAATTTAAGTTTTTTGGGTATTTTTACGCTTTTTGGAACGCATCAGAAATGTTTCTGAATTTATATATAAAGAAAAAACTTTTCTCACAAAATTCAAAAAACGTAAGGGATTTGGGATTTGGGATCCCTTACGGATTTGGGGGGGGGGGGCGGCCGTGGCTATGTGCCTGGTTACGCCACTGCCCCCGTTCGAATATGGAAATAAACAATAGAAAAGCTTAATACACACAATAAAAACCACTAAATTGCTAAAAATACAAATATTTAAACTAATCAATACTGTCAAAGGAAATTTTAAAATGAAAATCAACTGTTCTCAAAAACCCATTGTTTAAAACAATCCTCTTCTTCTCGAACTGCAGGTATAAGTTTTTCTGCAGTGTTCACTTTTTCGTTTGTTTGTTTGTAGTGCAGGACACTGTTTACCCAAAATATTAGGGTAATTCAGTTTATATCATATTGTACTTAGTCATTATGGGGCCAGTGTTACCTCAGGAAATAAAACCTCTTAATGCTCTATAATTCCTAGAATTTGATATTATCTAATTTGTAATTAAAAGAAAAATACACACTTAATTACAAAAATTGATATATAATTCATAATATTACTTTGCATATAGCGAAAACAATAGATAATTGCTAAAATTACATTCACTTACTCCACACTATAAATGTTTTTTATTAACAGAAAAACCGCATTTTTTTATAATCCTAAAAACAGATGATAACAGATGCAATTGTTTCATAGTGCGCTTATTAAACAAAAGAAAAAACAGGGATATTACGAAAATGTTTCATGATGCTACTGCAACCAGAATTGCGCATTGGGGTTAGTTTATACCGAAGTGATAAACGACAATACGCGGTCCGCGCGCGTTGTACACTGTTACATGCTCACTTGTAGCTCTGGACACGTTGTCATTTATATCACTCCGGTGGAACACGGATTTTGCAAAATCTTCGCATAAACTATAATCCAGACCTGTGCACTGACCCTCGGGGTTTTATTGGAAATTCCAAAATGGGGGGCGGGGGCACGGCGGGGGGCAACTTTTTTTTAACGGGGGGCCCGCAATAAAACGGGGGGCAAGCAGGGGAGAAAGAAAAAAAAAGAGAAAAAAGGATAAAAAAAGAAGGAAAAAGGAAAAAAGTGACAAAAAAGAGAAAATAAGGTAAAAATAGGTCTAAAATGGCTTAAAATACATTGAAATAGGCTAAAAACTGCAAAAAATTCGCGGACTTACTTGGTGCTCATCATAGGTCAAAAATAGGCGTCATAATTTTAGGGTATTTTTTTCTTTTTTTGGCGCGGGGGGAGGGGGCAATAAAACCGGGGGGGTCAAATCCTCCAATAAACCGGGGGGCATTTCCAGACCGCGCACAGGTCTGATAATCGACCAACATTCCTGTTGCAAGAGAAATTAAACTGCTAATAAATCAATCAAAAAAAAATAAATACTAATTTTAAAACATAAACCAAAGACTCGACCATAAGAACTATGCGAACAATTAAAACATAGCTTACAGTAAAAACTCCGTTGATACTTTTTACAAGTTTTTCAAAAGATAAAGTTTAAATAGCAAATATATGTTTTTTAATGACATAACGGCTTTATATCCTTAGTACTCTTAGCGACAATCAACACTTTAGACAACAATCTTCAGTACTCTTTTTTTTGTGATCGCAAAAAAACTAACAGTTTTCAGTTGTACAATATGAAAACTGAACGAAGTAGATGTATAGGCATAATACAT
>JASAMX010029604.1:0-43708 GCA_030248175.1 Microlaimidae sp. YZB2_3 | reverse complement strand
TTTTGGTATTGCTTGGTTCAGTTGCCTATTGCTGTTGTTATTTGCATTGTTTTTTTAAGTTAAACTTGAAAAATTTCCGGTTTAAAAAGGTATAACATTAAAAATCGTGCGATAGCACGAAAAATTTTTCTAAAATTGCCTTTGAAATTCGTTAAAAACATCACTTAAATGTTGTAAAAAGGTATATAAATGTCGAGCGCTGAGCGGAGCGAAGCGCGAGGAAATTTTTTAAAATTGTTTTCTTCGGACCCCCAAATTTTTACCTCCGCCAACCCAAAAGGGGGGGTTGCCACCCCTACAACCCCCCCTGGCTACGCCCTTGGTAGTTAAGTAGTTAGCCAAAATCATGGTAGTTAAGTAGTTTACTACTTAAGTAGTTATCACAACACTACGTTTTTTGCATTAGATTTGTGATAACAAAAATGCCATAAGATTTTTTCAACTACCATTAATTCAAAACTTATTTAATAACAGTTAAAAGTTGTAAAAATACAGCTAAAATAAAGTATTTCGACGAAAATAACCTATACCATAAAGTGAGGCTAAGTTGGCCGGGTTTTGAGGTTTTTTTTTAAATAACTCTTCAACAAAAAATTTTATTAAATTTTTTTTATGTTATGTCTAGAGTTTTCTGGGGCGAACAGAATCTAAAATGGGTGTAACGTCCAGAAATATGAGGCCGAATAAATCGAGTTTTTGAAAGAAAGATTGCGAAACAATTTGCTGTTTTTAGCTTTTTTGACTGAAAAATGAGCGATACAGGACTTGAACCTGTAATCTCCGGCCTCAGTACCTCATTGACTGACGTGCTGCGTTACACCATCGCTCGAGAGTGTTACATTACAACTCGTATTTATAAGACGTCATATTTCTGAAACATTAACACAGCGGGAGTTGTGACACCTTCCCACCAAGATTGAAGCGCGCAGCCTTCCAATCTGACAACCATATAAGGTCCGAGCCACACGTCCACCACTAGTCCACGCCCTGCTCCTTAGAGCTAACCCTAGTTTCAACCTTCCGCTCACGGCAAGGCGGGCAAGGGCACATATGTGGTGTACCAATGGACGTGTATCGCTCACCAAATGTAACGTCCAGAAATATGAGGCCGAATAAATTGAGTTTTTGAAAGAAAGATTGCGAAACAATTTGCTGTTTTTAGCTTTTTTGACTGAAAAATGAGCGATACAGGACTTGAACCTGTAATCTCCAGCCTCAGTACCTCATTGACTGACGTGCTGCGTTACACCATCGCTCGAGAGTGTTACATTACAACTCGTATTTATAAGACGTCATATTTCTGAAACATTAACACAGCGGGAGTTGTGACATGGGCACCAAATTTCGGATGCTCCATGACCCTTTTTTTAAAAATTTCGGGGTGGCCAACTTAGCCCAGGCTTGGAGCTAAGTTGGCTGGGGTGCATTTTCACACGTGAAATGCTGTGTAAATTCAAATTTACTTAGAAAGGGGCTAAGTTGGCCACCTTAGATGTTTTAAAAAAAGAGAAACTATATTTCAAGCTCATTTTTACAAAAAAAAACTAGCTTTTTTTAAATTGTGGTCAAATTTACCCCGACATTAGGTAACTAAAAGAAACAAACATATTTCGAGGTTAAACATATAAGCTTTAGAAGACTAGGTATTTTTTAGGCGGTGGAACTGCGGAGAAAGGTTCTTTATTTGGCCGGACCTCCGGACCTATATACAATAAAATTTAACGTAAATACAATATAACAATATACAAAACAATCTATCAAACCAGTCGCAACAATAATACAATAAAACCGGGATCTCACTCTCACCTGATCGGCGGACGAGGCCAATCCTCCACCGGCCGAGCCCTTGTGGACTGATGATGACGTCATAGGGGCTGCAGGAGAGGGCTCCGGAGTTCTGGTGGACGGCGGAGCCCGCAGGGGGACGGGTGCGGCGAAGGTGAAAGTGGGCACGTCGTCTTGGTCGTCAGTTTCGGCCACGCCGCCAAGAAGAAATCCGGCTTTCGGAGCTTGGATGAGGCGGGGGAGACTGGCGGGCAAGGCCACTTCCCCCAAGTTTGACTGAAAAACGTAATCATTAATAAGGAAAAATGTGCTCGCAGACCTGTGCACTGCCCCTCCCCCAGGGTTTTATTGGGGGGGGCAATTCCAAAAGGGGGGGCAACTTTTTCGAAACGGGGAGGGGCAATAAAACGGGGGAGCAACCAGGGGGGGGGAAGAAAAAAAAAGAGAAAAAAAGAGAAAAAGGAAGGGGAAAAAGCCACAAAAAAGCAAATAGAAGGTAAAAATAGGTCTAAAATGGCTTAAAATACGTTGAAATAGACTAAAAATTGCAAAAAACTTGCGATGGTGGCGTCATCATTGGTCAAAAATGGCGTCATAATTTTAGGGTACTTTTTCATTTTTTTGGCGATGGGGCAATAAAACGGGGAGGCAAATCCTCCAATAAAACAGGGGGCATTTCCAGACCGTGCACAGGTCTGTGCTCGGATATCATTTTTTTTGACATTCGCAGATGCAGATTTTGGGAAACAGAAATTCGCAGATGTCTATTTAAAAAATGTGAATGTCTATTCACACTAATAATGTCCATTAAATAAATCTGCGCAATCTCAACGGGTTAATATACTAACTAAGAGTCGCTGTAAGGAGGCGTGGTTCGTAGGCATAGTCACGGGGGGTTGGGTCTTGGGTGGTTTAACCAACTCCCCTCAACCCAGAAGTGGAGGCGACAAAAGGTTAGCCCTACTTACTTCCCCTCCCCCATTTTAGGAAAAATGAAAAAAATGTCTTTAAAATGACTTCTAACCATAGATGAACAAGGGAGGAGGCGTAGGGTGGGGTCCACCCCTCTAGCCTCGAAATTTCGGAAGCCCCCTAGAAAAAATGCAGGGGCCCCTCTCTCCTTAAATTTTCGAATTTTTTTACCCCTGACCCCCTCTAGATTTTGAAATCTGACCTCACCCCCCCTCCCCTTTCGAGAAAATTTTAAGTACTTTTATTATACTAAATTTTCTTTCAAAAACGTGAATTTTTAACACAGATATGTTTTTACACCCTTTTTATACCTAAATATTACTTTTTATTCAATAAAATGTAGTATTATCTTATAAAAAAACTCTTATTAAACATTTAATGGTTTAAAAGTATTTTGTTTCGGAAATTGGACCCCCTCTAGGTTTTAAAATCTTTCACCCCAGGTCGACCCCCTCTAGAAAGCTGGGGGGGGGGGTTCGACACCCCTTTAGGAACCCTTCCTAGATTTTGAAATGTCATATACCCGTGGTAAACACGCCCCCCCCCTAGCTTTTTAACTGTGTTCATCTTTGCTTCTTACTGCTTCCAAACTTAAATTTTGAGGTCAAAATAAATGTTTTACACAATAAAAAGCTCAAAAATGCAATAAAAAGGGCTTTTTGACCTAAAATTAGCGTTTTTTTACCTATTTTTTTCCTTTAAAATTGAAAAACGATATAGGTAAAATGCACTTCAGAAAAAAAAATAGGTAAAATGCACTCCAGAAAAAAAGATATGGGTAAAATGCACTCCAGAAAAAAAAAACGATATGGATAAAATGCGTTTCTCGATTTTAATCAGAAGTGGGGAGGAGGGATAAAAGGTTAACCCCTCCCCCAATTTTGGGAAAATGAAGAAAAAAACTATCTTTCAAATGACTTCTAATCTAACTGCCTCCAAACTTAAGTTTTGAGGTCAAAATGAATGTTTTACGCAATAAAAAACTCAAAAATGCAATAAAAAGAGCTTTTTGACCTAAAATTTGCGTTTTTTATCTATTTTTCCTTCAAAATGGAAAAACGATATGGGTAAAATGCACTTCAAAAAAACGATATGGGTATTTTGCGTTTTTCGGATTTTAACACCCCCCCTAATTTGGGGTTTAACGCCACCTCCACTCCGGACCAACTTGCCCATGTATGGTTTAACCCATACATGGGCCAGTTGGTCCGGAGTGGGGGGGGGGGTTAAACCCCAAATTAGGAGGGGGTTAAAATCCGAGAAACGCAAAATACCCATATCCTTTTTTTTCTGGAGTGCATTTTACCCATATCGTTTTTCGATTTTGAAGAAAAAATAGGTTAAAAACACTAATTTTAGGTCAAAAAGCCCTTTTTATTGCAATTTTGAGCTTTTTATTGGTTAAAACGCTCATTTTGACCTTAAAACTTAAGTTTGGAGGCAGTTAGAAGGCATTTTAAAGACATTTTTTTTCTTCATTTTTACAAAATTGGGGGGGTTAATTTTTTCTCCCCCCCCCACTTCTGAGTGGGGGGGGGGGTTAAACCCCACTTCTCAGAATTTGGGGGGGTTAACCTCCCCCAACCCCCCCGTGCCCATGTATGGTTTAACCCCCCACTCCGGATAAACTTGCCTATTTATGGTTTAACCCCCACTCCGGACCAACTTGCCCGTGTATGGTTTACCTTTACCCCTTCTGGTCTGGTGTTTTGTTGCCCAGACGCACAGCGGAAATGCAATAACATAAATAAACTCAATCCCGGTAATGAGTTAACATAAAATGCACTAAAGTCGATTAAGTGTGTCCGCGAAAACTTAATCTTGGTTTAATGGGTTAATATAATATAAAAAGCACACATATACTAAATTTAACACAAATCGCTCAAAACCCATGTTTTTTTAATTTTTGCGTTAAAGAATGGCAGTTTAATATATATATATATAGTTTAACAGCCTAAACTACATTTTAACACTAAGAGTCGGTGTAAAGGGAGTGGGGTCCACTTTCTTTACCGTTTCTGGTTCCGGATCCTCCAGACCGGAAATGCGGGCGGAGTAGCGGTTGGCTGGTCGGTTGGGAACCCGCCGCATCTTCCCTCCACCACCGGAGGTGCTGGGAACAGACGAATCGATCAGCGATATCTCCTCTGTCGGCTCTCGAACAACCCTGAAATATAATAAATCTTATATAATATAATAAATTATAACATTATAACAATATATATGAAGACATTAACTTTTCGAACTTTAGCTAGCTAGCTAGATAATCTTTTCCCCTATTTAACATTAACCAGACCTGTACACTACTCCCCCCAGGGATTTATTGGGGGGGGGCAATTCCAAAACGGGGAGGGGCACGCGGTGGCAACTTTTTTGAAACGGGCGGGGGGGGCAAGCAGGGGAAAAAGAAAAAAAGGGAAAAAAGGAGATAAAGAGAGAAAAAAAGAAGGGAAAAGGGAAAACAGGGACAAAAAAAGCGAAAATAAGATAAAAAAAAGGTAAAAATAGGTCTAAAATGACTTTATACACATTAAAATAGGCTAAAAACTGAGAAAAAATTCGCGATGATGGCGTCATCATAGGTCAAAAAATGGCGTCATATTTTTAGGGTACTTTTTCATTTTTCTGCGAGGGGGGGGGCGGCAATAAAACCGGTGGAGGGGGGCAAATCCTTCAATAAAGCGGGGGAGCATTTCCAGACCGTGCACAGGTGTGCATTAACTGCCAATCTGGTTGCGACTTGCGGCACACCGATATCTCGTCTGTCGACCATAGGTGTTTTTGGTCGGATCTGCTAGGGGGGCCACCCCCGGGTGGAAGGCCAAAATTTTTTAGGGGGGGTCCAGGGGGGTCCGGACCCCCCGGGCTTTTCAGGGGGGTCGACCCCGGGTGCGAGATTTCAAATTTAGGGGGGGTCAGGCAGGGGGGTCCAATTTTTTAACAAAATTTTATTAACTTAATAATTTAAGTATTTTTAGGTCTAATATTGAATTTTATGTACTAAAACCGCCTATTTAGTACTAAAAAGTGTATTTAAACACTGTTTTTAACTAAAAAACCGTGTTTTTGACAGTAAATAAAAAAATATACTTCCAAATTGGTCGGGAGGGGGGTCAGCCTCGCTAGGGGGGCAGGCCGGACCGCTCTCTAACTTTGGGGGGAGGGGGGGCACCCTGGATTTTTTCTAGGGGGGGTCCAAAATTTTGGCTCTAGGGGGGAGGGGTTGACCACTCTGTCCCCCCCCCCCCCAAAAAAAAACACCTATGCTGTCGACTTTCTCACAACTCTGAAATATAACACACAATCTTTTATTTTACTCTCAATAGCGAAAACGAAAATTTTCTAACCCTTAATATTATGCAAAAGAATGAGACGATCACTTTCCAATGGATGAGGCGATAAATACCTCCACCATCCTCCTAAAAGTGCAATTTTTTTGACCATCTCCTTTTATCATCCTACACTTGGCCTAACTCCAAAACATATCACCCTCCCCTGTCTATATCTATCTCTTTGTTAAAATTTTAAACATTTGATTTGTTGTTGTTTTTTTTGTTGATAAATTTATTAAATTAAACGTGATAAATGCTTTGTTTGTTAAAAAGTCGAATCATATCATATATTATTTTTAACTCAATCTTTTATTATTTAAAGGAATTTTTATACATTTTAAAAAAAGCAAGCAATTTCCCACTTATTCCCCTATTTTTACCTTCTGAGCTAAAATATATCTCTTACTACTTTGGCGGTTTACTCGTTCATCTATCCTGGTCATAGCGTCATAGGTGGACAGCCTTTCGGATTTTTTTTTGTTTTTTTTTGGGAGGAATGACCTACCCCTGAAATTTGGGGAGGGGGGTTTCCAAAAGAATTTTTGGGGTATACCTCAAATACCCTATTTTTAGGGTTTTAAGTATATAGTGGGACGCCCTCCCCATTTTATTGTGGGTGTCCGGGGTACGGGTACGGGGTACCCACAAATTTTTGTAGAAGAGGGGTGGGTGTCCGTGTCGGCTATAATCGGGATTTTTTGGGGGTATAACCCATAGGTGGACAGCCTCTTGGATTTTGGGCGGGTATAAGGGGGGTCAAAATTTTTGGGGGGTGTCTGGCAAGACCCAAATTTTGAGGGGGGTGTACCCAATCAGTGGCGTAGCCAGGATTTTGTTTTGGGGGGCGGTCTGGGGGGGGGGAAGAAAAATATTGATAGAAGCGGCGCAAAGCACTGCCGGTGCCGCCTGCGCCGCGTAACGGCACCAGCCGACGCGAAGCGTTGGTCGGGAGGTCTGGCGTCTGGAGAAAAATTTTTTAAAAATATATACTAAAAACAGCTGAAAAATCGTCCCCTGGTGATCGCGTGAACATACATTTTACTTTTGTTTTTTTACCTAATTTTTACATAATTTTGTGTGATCTTAAAAATTCAGTCAGGGGGGTCCGGGGGCAGAATGTCCCCCAGGCATGAATATTTTTCATTTAAGGCGCTAAAATACACTAGAAATTTTAATTCCAGATGATATTTATTACAAAATTTTAGTTTTTTGTACCTATACTATACATTTAAAACATGTGTTTAAAACATTAATAAAAGGATAATATTGTTTTTGTAGTTTTATTAAACATGTATGCCTTAACTACTTAACGGGATAATCGATTTAAAATTGAAAAACTAAGATAAATTGACAATTGAAACTACCCGCGTAGCGGGAAAATTTTGGTTTTTTGACCATTTATATGCTTTTAGAAGGCATCAGGAAAGTTTCTGTATTATATTAATATTAAAGAAAAAATTTTTTTTCCTAAATTTTAAAAAACGTAAGGGTCCCCTCTTACAAAAAAATCCGGCTTCGCCGGATTTCGGGGGGGGGGGGGGGGGCGGCCGCCCCCTCCTTCCCGCCCCCTGGCTACGCCACTGACCCAATATTTCCGCGCTGCCTTAAAATGGGCTTAAAACACGTAATAAAACGTAAAACAAGCTTATAAATGCTTTAAAACTGTGTAAAATTAAAATATGACATTATTGCAACTTATAAATTTTTTTAAAAATTCTTTTAAAAATAAGGTGTGTGTTTATATATTCTTATAATTTTTAGATTAGAAATCATAGTTTTTTTAATAATTACGTAATAATAGAATAGTAATTTTATTGTCTTGATTATAAAGTCAAGTATCACAAATTTTTTAATCAATAATCTTATATTTAATTAAAGATTATATACATACATGGGCGTAGCCATGGGGGTCTAGACCCTCCTTTTGGGTCGGTAAAGGGAAAAATTTGGAGTTAGACCCCCCTCCCCTTTTGGGTCGCCAAGGATAAAAATTTGGGCTGTCTGGAACGACCATTTTTAAAAATTTTTCTTGTGCTTCAATCAGCGCTCCATTAATTATATAGTCTCCACTTGCAAATTTGTATTACTTTGTTTTGTAATCTTGGTATGACCAAAAATATATAATATACCGAAAAATGTGCAACTCCTATATAAAAAAGTGCGGAAACGTAGGCCATTATAATGAGCCTCTCCATTTAAATGACACTCTCCACTATAATGGCATAGTAGCCATTTTAATTCGGCGAGTTAAAATGGAGAGGAAGCTATTATAATAGCCATTTATTGACTTAATTTCACTTCATATACTCACAAGTGTAATACTGTCCGGGCCGCACGAGTTTTCCCGTGTTGGTTTAATTCTGTCCAACACGGTAAAACTCGTGCGGCCCGGACAGTATTACACTTGTATATATAAAGTGAAATTAAATGAATAAATGGCTATTATAATGGCTTTCTCTCCATTTTAACTCGCCGAATTAAAATGACTACTATGCCATTATAGTGAAGAGTGTCATTTAAATGGAGAGGCTCATTATAAAGGCCACCTTTTCTGTACTTTTTTATATAGGAGTTGCACATTTTTCGTTATATTATATATTTTTGGTATGACCACGCTAGACCCACCCCATTATTAATGTTTTAATTGGTCTCCACTTCCAAATTTGTGTTACTTTGTTTTTTAATTATTCATACGACCCCTTTAGTTTGTTATATAGTGGTATTAAAAATTTTAAGGTTAGAAGTAATTTAAAAACATTTTCTGGTACTTTGCATTGCTCAGCTGTAATTCAATGTACTCATTTTTCAGTTGTAATGTAAATCGGAAATTTTAAGGTATCAAATTGTTTGTAAAAATATATGGGGGGAGAAATAGGGGGGGGTAGTTAAAATAAGAAAAAATACAAAAACCCGACCACATATGCATTTTTAAATACCCATCAAAAAATGGTAAAAAAAAAAAAAAAAATAGTAAAAACTTAAAAAATTTTTCTAAAGCTATTGCTAAAAAAGCATTTTGGTTAAAACACCACAGTTAATTTGGGCAGATTAATATTTTAAAGAACATTTTTTCTTCATTTTTCTTAAAAAATTTTATCTCCAGTCCCAGGGGGGGGGGTTCCTCCTTAAAAATTGGGGTTAACCCCCCCCAAGGTAAATATGGGTCTAAAGGCCATTAAAATTCTCTCCGCTTCCCCAGCGCTCATAATATATACCCACTTAAATTTTTTATTTTTTTGTAATCTTGTAGACCACCTAGACCACCATTCTTAATTTTTAATTGTTCACTTCCAAATTTTTACTTTTTTTAATCTTGATACGCCACGTAGACCCTTTTAATTTTAAAGTAGGATTAAAAATTAAAGGTTAGAAAGTAATTAAAAACATTTTCTACTTATTGCTCAGTGTAATAATGTCCTTTTTCAGTTGTAAGTTTTAAAAATAAAATTTAAGATAAAATTGTTTGTAAAAAAAATTTTCTTTGTTTTGTAGACTTATTTTTATTGAATAATAGGGAAAAAATGAAGTATATGACATAAACAAGGTAATAAACACTCTGCGCGAAGTGCGGAAATTTTTTTTAGTCCTTTTATAACGCTTACAAATTTTTCTCCAGGAGGCGAATTTGGGGGGGGGTGTCCCCGGGAAACCCCAAAAACAACCCCCCCTCCAAAATCCTAACTACTCCCCTGTCCCCGGGTACCCCAAATTTAGGAGGTGTGTCAGCAAAATTCGAAATTTTGGGGGGGTTTAGTATAACCCCCCTGGCCCATCTATGGTATAACCTCAACTCTCCACTTTTGATCCCGGGGTTGGTATTGTGGCAATATCTAAGCGAACAATGACACCTTCGCAGTTATTACTTTCCATAAGTTAGGATATGTCGTGTAAAAAGAGATATACGTAACACAAAACGCATTATAGGTTAGGTACGTAACGCATTATTTGATCCTTCGCCACAAATGGAACGCTTATAATTCACTCACCCCCTCCTAAAAAATTACAAAAGGTACAAGTCCCATACGTGTACCAATTATCGATTTGATTGATTGATAAGTAAAATACGCATGTGAAACATTCTTATACCCCAAATTGGATCCGTAGACCTCAATTTTGAGGTTATTTTTTCAATTTAAGTACTCTGTAAAAAGTTATGAACCCATTTAAACCCAAAAATTGCCTATTTTTGGTATGTACAATTTGTGTTGTCAAGAAACAAATTTTGTAAAGCAACAAAATAAATTAAAAGTTATATTTTTACATTGCTAAAAATCTGAAGAATCTAAAAATATCTGAAAAATTTAAAAATTCGTTGGTCACATGGACCACCAAAAACATGGACAACAATTTTTTTATTTGGGCTATATGTTTTTGACGAATTTTCAGTTTTTTTAATTGAAATTTAGCCCATTTTTAACTGGTTCTCATCCAAAAATGGTAGACACTAGAGAAAATTTTGAACTATATTCAGAGTTACCAGACACTGGGCAATCTGAAAAAAAAATTTAAGTTGTTTAAAAGCTTAATAAAAATTTTTCCTTAACAGCATAAATTGTACATACCAAAAATAGGCAGTTTTTGGGTTTAAGGTAGAACACCACAGTTAGATTTTGACGGCAGATCTTTTCTAATTAATTTTTACTAACGTAATTTGACCTCATTCAATTTGTGACATTCATTTTTCTTAAAAAATTGTTATCGTCCACAGTTATTAAATGACACCATGGGCGTGGCCAGGAGGATCTAGGGGGTCTCTAGACCCCCCTTTTGGGTCGGCAAAGGGAAAAATTTGGGGTTATACCCCCCTTTTGGGTCGCCAAGGATAAAAATTTTGGGGTCTAGAAGGGCCATTTTTTAAAATTTCTCTCGCGCTTCGCTCCGCTCAGCGCTCGATTAATTATATAGTCTCCACTTCCAAATTTGTGTTAGTTTTTTTGTAATCTTGGTATGACCACGCTGGATCCACCCCATTCTTAATGTTTTAATTGGTATTCACTTCCAAATTTGTGTTACTCTGTTTTGTAATCTTGATACGACCACGATAGACCCCATCTTTAGATTGTTACATAGTAGGATTAAAAATTCAAAGGTTAGGAAAAGTGATTTGAAAAACATTTTCTCGCACTTTGCATTGCTCAGTTGTAATTCAATGTTTTCTTTTTTCAGTTGTTAGGGTTTTAAAAATCGAAAATTTCAAGGCATAAAATTGTTTGTAAAAATTTTTTTCTTGGTTTTATAGACTTATTTTGATTGAATAATAGGAAGACAATTAAGTATGTGACATAAACAAGGTAATAAACACTCTGCGCGAAGTGCGGAAATTTTTTTTAGTCCTTTTATAACGCTTACAAATTTTTCTCCAGGAGGCGAATTTGGGGGGGGGTGTCCCCGGGTACCCCAAATTTAGGAGGTGTGTCAGCAAAATTCGAAATTTTGGGGGGGGGTTTAGTATAACCCCCCTGGCCCATCTATGGTATAACCTCAACTCTCCACTTTTGATCCCGGGGTTGGTATTGTGGCAATATCTAAGCGAACAATGACACCTTCGCAGTTATTACTTTCCATAAGTTAGGATATGTCGTGTAAAAAGAGATATACGTAACACAAAACGCATTATAGGTTAGGTACGTAACGCATTATTTGATCCTTCGCCACCAGTGGACAAATACAGCTCCATTGTGTGTGGAGTTTGTACCACTGGCCTTGCAGGAACACCTATACTGACCATGTACGACGTTAAATAGTAAGATCAATATTAGGCGCGACTTAAAAAATCCTTTAGACAAAGACCTCGGAATGGGTGAACACTGGATATAGTGAACACTCTAGCGGTAAAGGTTGCCAACATTGTTATTAATGTTGGACGAAGAGTCTTAACCATAGGGGTGAAACATTTTCGCCCCTCCTGGCTTGTCTTAGCGCCTGCCCTTTGCATAATCTGCATAGAAGGGAAGATAAGTTTCAGGTTATCAACAACAACAACAACATCCTTCGCCACAAATGGAACGCTTATAATTCACTCACCCCCTCCTAAAAAATTACAAAAGGTACAAGTCCCATACGTGTACCAATTATCGATTTGATTGATTGATAACTAAAATACGCATGTGAAACATTCTTATACCCCAGATTGGATCCGTAGACCTCAATTTTGAGGTTATTTTTCAATTTAAGTACTCTGTAAAAAGTTATGAACCCATTTAAACCCGAAAATTGCCTATTTTTGGTATGTACAATTTGTGTTGTCAAGAAACAAATTTTGTAAAGCAACAAAATAAATTAAAAGTTATATTTTTAAATTGCTAAAAATCTGAAGAATCTAAATTTATCTGAAAAATCTAAAAATTCGTTGGTCACATGGACCACCAAAAACATGGACAACAATTTTTTTATTTGGGCTATATGTTTTTGACGAATTTTCAGTTTTTTTAATTGAAATTTAGCCCATTTTTAACTGGTTCTCATCCAAAAATGGTAGACACTAGAGAAAATTTTGAACTATATTCAGAGTTACCAGACACTGGCAATCTGAAAAAAAAATTTAAGTTGTTTAAAAGCTTAATAAAAATTTTTCCTTAACAGCATAAATTGTACATACCAAAAATAGGCAGTTTTTGGGTTTAAGGTAGAACACCACAGTTAGATTTTGACGGCAGATCTTTTGTAATTAATTTTTACTAACGTAATTTGACCTCATTCAATTTGTGACATTCATTTTTCTTAAAAAATTGTTATCGTCCACAGTTATTAAATGACACCATGGGCGTGGCCAGGAGGATCTAGGGGGTCTAGACCCCCCCTTTTGGGTCGGCAAAGGGAAAAATTTGGGGTTATACTCCCCTTTTGGGTCGCCAAGGATAAAAATTTTGGGGTCTAGAAGGGCCATTTTTTAAAATTTCTCTCGCGCTTCGCTCCGCTCAGCGCTCGATTAATTATATAGTCTCCACTTCCAAATTTGTGTTAGTTTTTTTGTAATCTTGGTATGACCACGCTGGATCCACCCCATTCTTAATGTTTTAATTGGTATTCACTTCCAAATTTGTGTTACTCTGTTTTGTAATCTTGATACGACCACGATAGACCCCATCTTTAGATTGTCACATAGTAGGATTTAAAAACATTCTCCAAAGGTTAAAAAGGGGTAAAGAGAAAAAATGATTTGAAAAACATTTTCTCGCACTTTGCATTGCTCAGTTGTAATTCAATGTTTTCTTTTTTCAGTTGTTAGGGTTTTAAAAATCGAAAATTTCAAGGCATAAAATTGTTTGTAAAAATTTTTTTCTTGGTTTTATAGACTTATTTTGATTGAATAATAGGAAAACAATTAAGTATGTGACATAAACAAGGGAATTAACACTCCGCGCGAAGCGCGGAAAATTTTTTTTAGCCCGGTTTTATAACGTTTAGGATTTGGACACCCCTGGAACCTGGAACCCCCCTTTCGGAAATTTGTTTAGGGTTGGACGTGGACCCCCCTTTTCCGAAATTCGGCTACGCCCGTGAATGACACCAATAAAATACATGAAAAAAATACATTATATTATAATAAAATTGATTATAAACAATATTCTATTGATATCTCTCTCGTAAAGGATACTTTTAAACAAATGTGTCGAAATGTAGTTTCTCGGCGTCAAATTAAAAAAATTTAAATGAAAATTAAAAAATTTGATTAGCTCAGATTTTAATTAAAGTTTGGAAATAGGTAAACACAGGTCTAATCAATACTTTGAATTGCATTTGATTAAAAAACTAATTCAGGATTTTGTTTATTTGATTTTTCCTTTAAAAACATCGATTTTTTTAATTTTTTTATAATTTTGAATTACGTTACGTTTTACTTCAAACCACATCTAAAAGTTGCTCCCTATTTTTCGTTACTTTTCTATAAAATTTTAGGAAAATCTAAGCGAATAAAAATTTTTAAATGACCAAAAACTGTTTTTTGAGCTTTAAATTCATTAAATTATATCTCGAAATAGAACATTCAGTAAACGATGAAGCTATTACCGTTGGAAACATCATAATCTGAGCTTTCGATCGCACTACACTTTTGTCAGACAAATAAATATCTAAGTTGATATCTAACTTTTAGTAAAAATCGTCGTAACTGTGGTGTTCTACCTTAAATGGGCTCATAACTTTATATAAAAAACTTTAATCGTAAAAATAACCTCAAAAAATGATGTCTACGTGTCCAATTTGGGTATACAAGTGTTCTATAAGCGTATTTTATTTTTCGATCGGTCAAACCGATAATTGGTACACCTATGGAACTTGTACCATTACAAAATTTTAGGATTTAGCAATCATCTGGCTCTCTAGTTTTTTTTAATTTTAGAGAACATCCCTTCTTTATTTTGTTCAATTTCAATGTAACAACGTTAAAAATGTGTTTTCTATAGTAAACTGGGTTTTAGATATGTATAAGACTCAGATAGATCCATAGATAAACAAGGGGGTAGGGTGGGGTCTACCCCCCCCTAGAAAAAAAATTCAGGCCCCCCCTCTCCCCAAATTTTTGAATTTTTTACCCCTGACCCATACATGGGCAAGTTGGTCCGGAGTGGGGGGGTTAAACCCCAAATTAGGGGGGGGGGGTTAAAATCCGAGAAACGCAAAATACCCATATCGTTTTTTTTCTGGAGTGCATTTTACCCATACCGTTTTTCGATTTTGAAGGAAAAATATGTTAAAAACACTAATTTTAGATCAAAAAGCCCTTTTTATTGCATTTTTGAGCTTTTTATTGCTTAAAACATTCATTTTGACCTCAAAACTTAAGTTTGGAGGCAGTTAGAAGTCATTTTAAAGACATTTTTTTTCTTCATTTTTCCAAAATTGGGGGGTTAACTTTTTCTCCCCCCCCCCCACTTCTGAGTGGGGGGTTAAACCCCACTTCTCAGAATTTGGGGGGTTAACCCCCCCAACCCCCCCGTGCCCATGTATGCCCTGACCCCCCTCTAGATTTTGAAATCTGAGCCCCCCCCCCTCTCGAGAAAGTTTTAGCTACTTTTTTTATACTAAATTTTCTTCCAAAAACGTGAATTTTTAACACAAATTCATGTTTTTATACGCTTTTTACACCCTCCCCTAGCTTTTTGACCGCGTTCATCTATGCTCAGATCTGATCGAGTTGCAGTCTATTTCTTCATTCCGTGTTCAGGCCGTACCCAACCGATGCCCATAAAACTCTTGACACGCTCATAGCGTGTCCAAAGTTTGTCCAAACGATTACAAACTAAACTAAAAAAAACCCGCTTGCTTACGTGTAGGCTCTCCGCTGATAGTAGGGCTGAGCGTTCTGCCGCGGTGTCTTCGGCAGGGAGGAAATCCTCGGCAGAGTGGGGTTGAATGGAGACGGGGCCGGCTGGGAGTGAAGAGGCGGACCCCGGATACGCCCCGGGGTCAGTCCACCGATCCCCCGCCCCGCGTCCACGGCTCTCGTCGGGTCCCAGCGATGAATTGGCATCTTTTGAGCATCCTATAATAAATCAATAAGTTTTATTGTTGTTTGTTACAAAACCGAAAGCATATGCGTTATTATAAGTGGGCCGTTTCACGGATATAGCTTCACCATCGATCAATTTAGCGTGATTATTAAGTTTTTTTTTTGATTTACAAAAAATAAACCCAAGGGTCAATTATTCCGAGTGTCAAAACAACAGAAGGACATTTTACCAAAAAGCCATTTGTCAAAATTTACCAGAAGGTCATTTGTAAAATTTTAACAGAAGGTCATTTGTTGAAAGAATTTATAATTCCACGCTGGTTAAAATACGTGAAGCCGTTGACACCACGATACCTTTCCCTAACCACAAGTCTAAAAATTGCGAGTCGCTGAAAAAGAGACTCTTTAAAATTTAATGCTTTTATAATTAAAATTGTTCAATTCGGTATTCTACTTAAAGATGCTTAAAGACGCATTCTTTTATTTTTTAGTCCTCCTTCGACAACAATTTGGATAGAGTGCCTGCTCCACACCTTGTTTATTAAAATGAAATTGTCATTCCAACAACAAAGTACTAAACCTGCGACAAATTAATCACAAAAACACAATATTTGACGTTTATGCATGATTTGATAACTAAATATTACTTTAACTGGGGTACTCAATCGTTCCAATTGGTGCAAAATCTGTCTCGTTCGCGAGCTCATAACCCCGCCTCTGGCGGAACGAAGGACATCACTAACTGATCCGATTGTAACGTTTGAACTGCGACTGCTGGGCCTTGATATACGACCTTCTCTTCCTGAGTAAGAATTGTTCGATAAAAAAGAATAGGACCGGGAACGAGAGTTTTGACTCATTTTTTACTTCAAAAAGTAAAATGAGGAATTTACAGTCTGATTAAAATTCAAAATGTCAGTAAAAATCTTTTCTTCTGTCTTCTATATGTCGATATGGTTTTAATAGCTTAGTTTTGTCCATGATTCTAGGTTATTTCTTTATATAAACTTAACTTCATAAATTTTTAATTTTAAAACTATTAAAAAGAAAAAAGTTTGAGCAATTTGATCTTAATTCCCCATCTGGTCTTATTTAACCAGCAATTTTTGTCCCAGCCAACCTTCAAGGGTTTTTGTCGATTACGGGCGATTTTACCCTAAACGTATGTTTACACAAAAAAGGTAACATCGCGTCTTCTTCAATGTCGTCTTTGGAAAGATCACGATAGTCAAAATCTTTTATTTAAACGGAAATTGTTTAGTGGGGTAATATTCTTTACAAACTTCTAACGGGTTCCCGGAAATTTCGTTTTTTACAATACAATACGTCTTTCAACATCTCGTCTTCGACAACTCGACTTGTAAAAATCGTTTTTTAAACATCTCGTCTTTGGAACAGTCGTTTTTTGGATGTGATTTTGTAAACGCATTTTTCAAAAGACATGTTTCTCCTATTTTTTGACTAAAACAATGTATTGAAAAACTTTTTTTACCTAAACCTTAACAATAGCCAAAAATCAAGCAAAATTTTTATCATGATAAATTTTTATTAAATGATTTATTCAGAAAACTAAGAACCTAAGCCTAAGCAAAACCTAAATATGAAGCAAACCTTTATAATGGTAAATTTGTATTTAATGATGCTTTTTGAACTGAAGAGTAAAAACCTTATTTTTTTTTCCTAAGCCTAAGCAAAAAAAATCGAAGAAAATTTTATCATTGGGGTTGAAACTCGCATTTTTGAAAGTATGTTTACAAAATCGCATCCAAAAGACGAGTTTTCCGAAGACAAGATGTTTAAAAGACGACTTTTCCAAAGACGAGATGTAGAAGACGAGATAATTAAAGACGAGATGTAGAAGACGAAATTTCCAGACACCGTTATAACGTTATAGAATCACTTTTAGCCAATTAGTGCTTATAAAAAAAGAGATCTTTCGTCCATTCGATTAATTTTTCCCAAGAAGTAATTGACTAAAAGTGATTCTATTAGCTCCTCCCACAACCATTGCCACAGAGAAAAACATATATGACGTGATCACGAATACTATATGACATTTTGAGGGTCCTTAAAATCCTGACATGATCGTCTTTTTATCGGTGAAAACCGAATTCACAACGTCAATTTTCCCAACTACTGTACAATCTTACAACTTTTGTCCAATCTCACCACAACTCAAGGGTGTAATCTCACAACCAAGTGGTGTAATCTCACAACTAAAATAATGCGTTTGCTTCGATTAAGATCGGTTTCTTTTCAGATTTTGCTTAGGCTTAGGAAAAACAAAGGTTTTATCCAGTGAGGCTTAAAATTTAGTTATCTTACAGCAAAATATACAATATGAAATTGTTTTACATTAATATAACTTTTGAAATATTTGCAAACGTATTTTTTTACAAAGGTTGTGAGTTTACACTCAGCGGTTGTGACATTACACCACTTCTTTGTGAGATTATACGGTAAGAGTTAGGAAAAATCATCCTTTTGGTTGTGAGTGAGATTTGTTTAAGGCTGTGTTTTTTTGAATTATATGCTAAAAGTAAAAACCCTTTTCTTTCTTAACCCGTTTCCGTAATTGCCTTTTCCTCGGATACAACCGTGAACCGTTCGTGCGACCTATGTCATACTTCCGTCATACCTAATTTTATGCAAAAATAGTGCCCAGTGAGCGATCAAATTAAAATGATTAAAGCGGTACGGTGGCAATATGCAGATTTTTGTCAGGAATACATTGTATTACGTAGAATATTTTATGTTGCAAAAATTTGATATTGCTACCGTCTAGTGTTGTAAAAAGTTACTTTTACTTTTACTTAAAGTAATAAAAGTAACGGAATAGAAATTCATTAGGAAAAACAACAAATAAATTAGTAATCAAAATCACCGAGTAAAATGTAATAATATACCGCGAAACAGTTAGTAAATAAGTGCAAATTCAACAGTAAAAATTTTGGCTCACTGCCAACTTACGAATCGGCAAAATTTAAAAAAAAAAATATTAGTAAATATTACCAAATGACCCAATCTCCCCCACGATTGTTAGGGTTTAGTAATATTTACAAACACTTCAGCGAAAAAAGTGCCAACTGGGATGAGAGAGCAAAAACCGGTGTTTTGCTTCGTTTCAAAATTACTTTTATTATACTTTTATTCTTACTTTTACTTTAAATAATAGGTCTTACTTTTTCTTTTACTGTACTTAAATAAAATTTTGACCATTACTTTTACTTTACCTAAATTAAAAAATTACAAATTACTTTTACTTTACTTTAAATTAAAATTTTTCAAATTACTTTTACTTTTACTTGAAATAATCCAAAATCAATACTTTTTACAACACTATACCGTACAGCTTTAACCATTTTAATTTTTTCGCTCACTGGGCACTATTCGCGCACAAAAAATTATATATGACAGAAGTAAAACTTAGGTCATGCGAAGAGCTTACGGCGGTAAGGTTTACGTACGACATTTGTCATACGAAAATACGACCACCGTGAGACGACGGTTTTGCCTTTGTCGTACGAGGTTTCACGGTTGTAGCGGGGGACAAGGCCTTGACGGGAACGGGTTAAGCTTAAGCGAAACACCTCAGAATTTTTTTAGCTTCAAAATGTCATATAGTATTCGTGATCACGTCATATGTGTTTTGCTCCTTGGGATAGGTTGTGGGAGGAACAGCGGCAAAACAGGGCTTCAAAATGAAGGTGCGAATATGGCTAAAAGAATGCCGCGCGGGCCGGTTATTAGAAAGGCGCCGGCGCGTTATTAGACAAAAATTGCGTTACGTTACGTTATGTTACGTTATGTTACGTTATGCGGGCGTCCCTTTATGCGCGCGGTGTCCTTTGATGCGCACGGGATTCCTTCCGTTCAGAACAATGAATTCTGACCAGGGTGAACCCAAACATCAGGCAAAAATTTATTGTTTGAGCAAAAAAAACTCTTCTTTAAAAAGTACGTTTATAAATTTCACCAAAAGACGAGATTTTTGAAGACTTGTTATCATCTACAAAAGGGGCAGGGCAAACTGCCCCCCCCCTAAGTATTTAAAAAAAGCTAAATTTTTGTAAATAATGCACCAATCTTAACAATCAAGGCATCAAATCAAAGTAGAAAGTAGCCGTTTTCTTAGAGTGCATTGTTGGTAACTTAAATTGTTATACCCATTGCGCAATTTTTTCACGTACAGAATTGTCGAAAAACGCCATTTTTTTTTTTTTTTTGGGGGGGGGGTCATAACCATAGATGAGAAAGGGGGGGGGGGGCAGGGTGGCGTCCACCCCCCCTAGCCTGAAATTTTGGGACCCCCCCTAGACGAAAATCTAGGGCCCCCCCCCTCCACCCGAATTTCCGAATTTTTTACCCCTGACCCCCTCTAGAATTTGAAATCTGACCCCCCCCCTCGGGAAATTTTTAGGTACTTTTTTTATACTAAATTTTCTTACAAAAACGTGAATTTTCATCACATATTCATGCTTTTACACCCTTTTTATACCAAAATATCGCTTTTTATTCAATAAAATGTAGTATTATCCTATAAAAAGAACAATTATTAAAGTTATTATGGTTTAAAACTGTTTTGCTTTGGACACCGGACCCCACCTGACCCTCCTCTAGATTTCAACATTTCGCACCCCGGGTAGACCCCCCTAAAAAGCTAGGGGGGGGGGTCCGGAGCCCCCTCTTAGAATTCAAAATTCGATTTACCCCAGATAACCACCCCCCCTAGCTTCCCCGACCGTTCTCATCTATGGTCATAACTCCTGAACCACTGGAGATATTTTGTTGCAAAAAATTTTGTGCGCTATTAAGAGCAGGTGTAAGGTTTTCACAAAAAGATTATTAAAATCGAAGACAAAAAGTTTGACTCCGCACCGCACTTTTAAGGCAGGTAAAAACAGGTAGATTTTGAACGGAGGCAATTCGGCCCTGTACAGCTGAATTTCCTTGCTTAGTGGTTTTATTGCATAGTTTGCAGTTGCACTGTGGCTCCAAAATTTATTTCTAACATGAAAATGAAGAATAAAACAACAAAAACAAAATACAACCAAATGATATAATAATAATGTTAATAATAATAATTTTTGTTAAAATTTGCAGTATAGAAGCGAAAATTCGTTGTTTTTCTAAACAAATCAGTTTTAGAAAAAATTCACTGAATTATTTGGAATTTAATGCGTTTTGTTTAAATTTGAGTGACAAAATAAACGTTTTAAAGAGTTTTCAAAATATCTTTTGTATCGAAGCCTTCTTCTTAAAATGGTGCAACTTTGGCACGCTACTTGCAAAAAAGCCACCTCTTTAGATACTCGAAAATAATTTTTTTGCCTTTTTTGTACATTAAAAAAAATAAAAATACTTGAAAACGAAAAAGATTTTTTAACTATACTGTTATGTATTTTATTAAACAAGACAGATACGTTATTAGAACGTTGCTGAACATTAAATTACTGAACTTTAAATACAATATAGCTACAGTGCTATGTTACAGAAATACAACCGCATAGTGCTTATTTTTAACAAACGCTAAGACATAAAACCGTTAAATACCACGTTACACAATTTGGCTAATTAAAACCAAGCCTACTGTAAAAATAAGCAGAAAAGCGGTAAAAATCACAGGACAAAAAAAACAACAAAAACGATCACTACAAAAAATATTAATAAGTAATTTTAGGGCCGTAATAGAATGTGTCAAAACTATGAATGTTTCTTGGAGTAGCACCCCCTTCCGAGCCTTTATCCTATTTTAGTTCTAACCTCTTAAACACGTTGACATTTCAATTTCTTGTAAACTAATTTTTCTTGTAAACGTTGAACAATATAATTAAAAAATATGGCTAAATTAAAATGAATTTCACAAACTACGGAACTTCTACCGCTCCGGGGTATGAAACTTCAGGTTCAGGGTAAAAGCATGACACTTCAGACCACAGTAACACCTTACGTTTTTATTAGTAAAGAGTCTCAAGTATGCGATTTCATCGTGACAATCACGTGATTTTGCACGCGGTTGGTTGGTCATGTATTATCACGTAAATTATAAAATTAATCTGACTCATTTTAGGAATTTATCATTATTTTTTTGAAATTAATTAATAGTTCACAGAATTTAGTTAATACGTATGCTAAAAATATAAAAAAATAAAGCTTTTTATTCCTTTCTAAGAATTAATATTATAAACTAAGTTTACTTTTCCTTTTAATAAATTTAATTTAAAAATAGATTTAAATGGGAAAAAGTCAAAGAAAAACTCTGCATAGAACAACTACTTATTAATTTCCTTTTTATACGAAGTGTCCAAATAAAATCAGTTGAACAACTTAAATTAATGTAAACTTATGTTTAATGTTTAAAAATACAAGTGGGAACATTAAAATTAGCATCACTTTTATTGTTTTAATTGTATCGTGTTCAAAGATGTTTTATCAAAACGTGCAACGAAATTTGTTTAAACATAAAAATTAAAAACCCCTGTGGGAAAAAAACTGTAAAAACCAGATATATTAAATTGAAAACAAAACAACTGTGTATTGATTAGGCTTTTTATTTGTTGTTAAACTTAAAAACCTATTCCATTTGAAATAAAGCACACTCTTGATACAATATTAAATAATATGATGTTTCATGGTTGTATGTACAGCAGCAATAAATATATACAACACAAACACAAACAAAATGGGACAAATCCACTTATGGCCATAGGTGAGAAAGGGGGGGGGGGGCAGGGTGAGGTCCACCCCCCTAGCCTCGAAATTTTAGGACCCCCTAGACGAAAATCCAGAAGGCCCCCTCCTCTCAAATTTTTGAATTTTTACCCCTGACCCTCCTCTACAATTTGAAACCTGACCCCCCCTCGGGAAAATTTTAGGTACCTTTTTTATACTAAATTTTCTTCCAAAAACGTGAATTTTTATCACATATTCATGCTTTTACATCCTTTTTATACATGAATATGGCTTTTTATTCAATAAAATGTAGTATTATCCTATAAAAAGAACAATTATTAAAGTTATTATGGTTTAAAACTGTTTTGCTTTGTACACCGGACCCCACCTGACCCCCCTCTAGATTTCAAAATTTCGCACCCCGGGTCGACCCCTCCTAAAAAGCTAGGGGGGTCCGGACCCCCCTGGGACCCCCCTCCTAGAATTCCAAATTCGATTTACCCCGGGTAACCACCCTCCTAGCCTAGCTTCCCCGACCGTGCTCACCTATGCTTATGGCCTTCACTTGCATACAACTTTTGTAATTCAAATAGAAAAAACTGCAGGTTTCAACGTTTCATAAACAATTTCATTAAAATCACTGTGCTTAGTTTTAATGCATGTAATTGTTTGCATTGCAGATACTGTTTTTACACTTGCAATTATAATAGTTTAACCCGTTCCCGTAATTGCCTTTTCCTCGGTTACAACCGTGAATCGTTTGTGCGACCTATGTCATACTTCCGTCATAACTAAATTTTTGCGTGAGTGGTGCCCAGTAATAGAGCAAATTGAAATGGTTGAAGCGGTACGGTGGCAATATGAAAATTTTTGTCACGGAAACAGTGTATAAGGTAGAATATTACATGTTGTAAAAGTTTGCATATTGCTACTGTGCAGCTTTAACCATATTTCAATTTGCTCGTTCACTGGGCACTATTCGCGCACAAAAAATTATGTATGACGGAAGTAAAACATAGGTCATGCGAAGATCTTACCACGGTAAGGTTTACGTACGACATTTGGCATACGAAAATACGACCACCGTAAGACGAAGGTTTAACCTTTGTTGTACGAAGGTTTCACGGTTGTAGCGGAGACGGGTTAATGACAAAAAATATTATTTCTAGGACATTACAGTCATACAAAAATTACTCATCACTGGAATAAAGCTTTTACAAATTAAATGACACATGACAAAAAATTTGTTGAAGCTTACAACATTAAAAGTAAAAGTATTGTGCTTCACTAATAAGAGGAATTGATACGATAAGATCGCTTAGTTTTTTTATAAAAACAATTTAAGATACACCTAAATTCAATGACTACAAAATGAGTGAGTATTTTGCCCATAAATCCATGAATTTTATAAAACTACTGCTCTACTTATCTTTTAAACAGCGGATAATTTAAAAGAATGAAGCTCTCAACTGATTGTGCTCACAATCTTCTGTATAACTGCAGTTAACTGCGAAAAATAATGAAATTCCATATAATAGCAAAAGCATTTTTCAGACCTCGATCTCACTAGCTTGAGATTCAAGGATTAACTTCACAAAAACCATAACATTTCCCTATTAATAAAACTAAGCGCTGATACCTTATCATTTCTCGAAAAAACTACAGCATAATAATTTAGCATACCCTACCGGTTATTATAAACCGGTGCCTTTTTTTCCCCAAAGTATATACTGGATTGATATAATAAATTTCCCGTCTGGTTGTTCACACCGACAGGGTGTCTCTCCAGTTGTTTTTCAGGCAGAGGAGTAACCGGGTGGGGGTCCCGGGTAAGCCGGGGGTAGTTTAGCGGCTGTTTCGTAGTCCGGGGGCAACAACAACTAAAATAAAAAAAAACATAAAAATTGTAATAAAGGTTGGATAGGAAGAGCAAGGAGGGGCCGATATAAAAATTTATAGGAGGTAAGGTTTCAAAATTAGGAACTACAAGCCCTCTAAATTTTTTTAGGCGGAGGGGTCTCAAAAGTGGGGAAGAACGAGGGATATGCAACAAAACACTTATGCTGACGGATATATAAAAAAAATGAAAATAGTACCCTCCAAATACCTCATTTTTAGCGCTTTTAGTACTGGTACCTCCGAATTTTAAAGAGTGTTCGTTCGGGGTACCAGCAATCAATGACCGGAAGATAAGGGGTGGTTATCCAGGATAAATAGCATTTTTAATTTTATAAGGTGGCTTCAGGGGGTCCGGACCCCCCTAGCTTTGTAAGGGGAGGGGGTGGACACAGACCCATGGTGCAAACGTTTGAAACCTAGATGGAAATCAGGCGTTCTGGGGAATCTGGAGCAAAATATTTTTAAAACACCACTTTAATAACATTGTTCTTTTTCACCAACGCCCCACACTTAAAGAGAGTGGGAGTGAGGTGTGGCAGTTTTAGGAATATTCAGAAGCAAGAAATTAAGGTGCAAATTTATTATCACAAGCGCGACTTTTAATTATAAAAACTACGTTTGTAAAACTTTTATAAGATCTAATATAAGAACTATTATAAGAAAAAATTCAAGGATAAGGGCGCTATTTTCGAGGGGTCTAAACATTTGTTTCACAAGGGATCCGTAGAAAAATAGTATCTCAGGACGGTGTCCGGAAATTTTGTTTTCTACATTACGCCTTTTAAGATCTCGTCTTCTACATCTCGTCTTCGGAAAGCTTGTCTTCGGAAAACTCGTCTGTTGGATGCGATTTTGTAAACGCATTTTCAAAAGGGTGAGTTTTTACCGAAACGATAAAGTTATGCTTGATTTTAAGGTTTCGCCTCTTCAATTCATTAAGCACGCCGTTAAATATATATTTAACTTAATACAGTTTTAGTTGATTTTTAGGTTTGGCTTAAGCTTAGGTTCTCAGTTGTTGGAAACAAATCGGTTAATAAAAATTTATTATGGTAAAATTATATATTTAATTTTCGGTTTTTGCTTAGGCTTAGGAAAAAAAATTTCAATCTATTGTTTTAGTCGAAAAATACGGAAAACTGGTTTTTTTAAAAGTACGTTTACAAAACCGCATTTAAAAGACAAGTTTTCCGAAGACGAGATGTTTAAAAGACGAGTTTTCCGAAGACGAGATGTAGAAGACAAGATGTTGAAAGACGTAATCTAAAAGACGAAATTTCCGGGAACCCTCACGGCACCATAGCCCAATTTCCGCATTACAATTAAATTAAAATCAAAAAAAATTCTAAAATTACTAAAAACTAGCAAATTTTTATCACCTGGAACAAATCACCCGAGGGAAAACTGGCTATACAAGCAAACAAACGGAAGCAAATTTTACCTCTGGTTCCCCGTCCGGCAACAGTAGTCCGTCTGTTTCGTTCGCCGTGTAGCGGATGATACCCGCGTTTCGCAAGTGCAAGTACTGATAAGCCGCCTAAAACATTTAAAAACCATAAAACGTACAAAACCATAAAACATACAAAGATTAAAAACGTACAAAATTTGTAAAAAACTTTAAATCAAGGGGTTTTTTGGACGAATATTTTTTAATAGAACCTCTAAAAAGACCATTTTTGGAACAAGGATTATCAAATTTTAAGGGAACAGTCCGAGATTTCTTTTTTTTTTGAGAAAGGGGTCCCAAAAATCCATTACCCACATATGGCCATGGGTGGGCAAAGAGGGGTGGGGTTTATATCATACATGGGCACGGAAGGGGGTTGGGGGGTTAACCCCTCCCAAATTCTGAGAAGGGGGTTTAACCCCCCCACTCAGAAGTGGGGGGGGGGGGGACAGGTTAACCCCCCAATTTTGGAAAAATGAAGAAAAAAAATGTTTTTAAAATGACTTCTAACTGCCTCCAAACTTAAGTTTTGAGGTCAAAATGAATGTTTTAAGCAATAAAAAGCTAAAAAATGCAATAAAAAGTACTTTTTGACCTAAAATTAGCGTTTTTTTATACCTATTTTTCGACTTCAAAATCGAAAAACGATATGGGTAAAACGCACTCCAGAAAAAAACGATATGGGTATTTTGCGTTTCTCAGATTTTAACCCCCCTCCCCTAATTTGGGGCTTAAACCCCCCCCCACTCACAGGGACCAACTTGGGGCATGTATGGCTGGACCGTCCCCCCCGCTAGCTTTCGAAAACTTGGGTCCCTTAGACCTAGTAAAACGTAGGCTTAGGCGTTAAAAAAACGTTTCAAGGAAATTTGTCAAAAAAACCGAGAGAGCGTGAACCCCTCAAGGTTCTGAAGATCTGACTACCTCCTCGGGAAAATTTTAGGTACTTTTGGTTATACTAAAAAGACCGTTTGCTTCCAAAAGATAGGTGAGGACATTTGTTTTCATACAATTCATGCTTTTACAGCTGCTTTTTATACAAGAATACAACTGTACTTTTTTTTCATAGAAAATGTAGTATTTGCCTATTAAAAGTTTTAACAATTATTATAGGTTATCCAGTAAAGTTTAAAATGTGTTGGTTTAAATACATGGATCCCAATTGGCTGGGGGTGGGGGGGGGGGGGAGGGGGAGACCCATAGGTGTCCGACCCCTGACGGCTAGGGGGGGTTTGACCCCGGGGTCAGCCCATTTTTTACCATTTTGTAGGCCCAGGAGGGGGGTCAGCCTGGACCAAATTTTCGAAAAATTTTGACCCCGGGGTAGCCTGGACTGAAGGGTCCTTAGGGGGGGGGAAGCCTGGACTGGGGTACTTAGGGGGGAAATAGCCTGGACCTGCCAAAAAAACTTTTGGAAACTGTTAAAAACGTTAACATATTATAAGAGGTACCTTTTTGTTGATTTTTTTTGCTTCCGGTAAAAGTTTGACCAACTTTCTTCTATTTTCCGGTTACATAATAAATAATAATAATCATTGTATTTTGTTTTCATTTCATTATTTTGCATGCGGCAACTTGCCGGGCAAGTGTTTAACGAACGGCGGCAGCGCAAAAAACGGACCGGTCGTTTAAAAAAAACGGACCGTTCGTTTTTAAAAAACGGTTCGTTTTTAAAACGAACATCTGAATTTTATTTTTTTATTTTTAATGTAACGTACCAACCAGTTTGTAAAAAACCTAAGGTTTATTATAAATTATAAAAATTTGTATAGAACACTAAAATTATTGTTATATTTATGAGGAATATATACGTATATAAAGTTAGCGCACGAAATTCGAGCGCGCACGAATTTCCGCGCACGAATTTTGAGCCTGTATATTTTCAGTCGCGCGCACGAAAAAAACGATTTTTATGCCTATCGCAGTAGATAGGCGGGGGGTGGAACAGCAGTTAGGGGGGAGAGTCAAAAACCGCCTTCAGGCGGGGGGGTCAGCCTGGACCGGGGTTTTAGGGGGCGGGAGGGTCCAAAATGGGCGCTAGGGGGGGAGGGGTACTCTGGACCGGCCCTCAGGGGGGGGGGGGGGCGGTACGGGCAGTCCCATCTGGTCGGACACCTATGCTTGTCCCCCCTCTAGATTTCAAAATTTCGCATCCCGGGTCGACCCCCCTAAAAAAACTAGGGGGGGGGTCCGGACCCCCTCCTAGAATACAAAATTCGATTTACCCCGGGTAATGATCACCCCCCCTAGCTTCTCCGACTGTTCTCACCTATGCCCACACTCCGAACCAACTTGCCCATGTATGGTTTATATTCCTCAAAAATCTCGAAACAGCTAACAAAATTTTAGGGAAGAAGGCCTAGGCTTTTTATAGAAGAGGAATTTCGAGGCTAGGAGGGATTTCTTCAACCTGTCGGTCTCTGCACACTGTGTTAATTGTTCGGGGCCAAATGCCGATGCCCTAACCTACATAAACTCAACAATGCCGACGCCTTTGGCTTGTTGTTGTTGTTGTTGCATTACCTGAAACTTATTTTCCTTATGCAGATTATGCAAAGGGCAGGCGCTAAGACAAGCTGAGAGCCAGGAGGGGCGAAAAAAATTTACCCCCATTGTTAAGACTCTTCGTCCAACATTAATAACGATGTTAGCAACCTTTACCGCTAGTGTTCACTGCATGCAGTGTTCACCCATTCCGAGGTCTTCGTCTAAAGGATTTTTAAGTCACTTTATTGATCTTACTATTTAACGTGGTACATTGGCAGTATGGGTGTTCCTGCAAGGCCACTGGTACAAACTCCACACACAATAGAGCTATTTGTCCACTGGTTTGCTAGGTCCACGCCTTTGGGTAACTAACTGGGTGTATAGCTCGAGACGCTATTCTATCTGATGATCAGGAGGAACCCTTTGGTCTTTCTCTCTAGATACTAGATTCATTTGTTTTTGAGGCCGAATCACCGTTTCATTAATTGTTTCTACTGCTCTCAATGCGTTCAACAGCATTTACTAAGTATTTAAAACTGCAAATTAATACAACTTACCCATACAACGCCGATAAAATAAGCCTTAACCACCAAAGCCATCACGTAGAGAAGCAGGATGCACAGAGCAATCCACTGCCCGTTCATTTCTCTAAGGTGCTCTCGGAACGGCATGTCAGGCTAAATATATTTTTTTAAATGCTTTGGTTTTTGTATTGTAGGCGAATTGGCATAGCTACCATAGATGTTTTTAGTCAGATCCGCTGGGGGGGGGGGGGGGGGCCGGGGGAGGGCCGGGGGGGGGGGGGGGGGGGGGGCGCTCCACCCCCGGGCGTGTGTTTTCATGTATAGGGGGGTCAGGGAATACATGGGCAAGTTGGTCCGGAGTGGGGGGTTAAACCCCAAATTAGGGGGGGGTTAAAATTCGAGAAACGCAAATTACCCATATCGTTTTTTTTCTGGAGTGCATTTTACCCATGTCGTTTTTCGATATAAAAAAATAGGTAAAAAACGCAAATTTTAGGTCTAAAAGCCATTTTTATTGCATTTTTAAGTTTTTTATCTTTTAAAACATTCAATTTGACATCAAAACTTAAGTTTGGAGGCAGTTAGAAGAAGTCATTTTAAAGACATCTTTTTCTTCATTTTTCCAAAATTGGGGGAGGCTAACCTTTTCTTCCCCCAACTTCTAAGTGGGGGGGTGGTGGTTAAACCCATTCTTAGAATAAGGGGGTTAACCTCCCCCCCATAGATGAACAAGGAGGGGTAGAATGGGGTCCACCCCCCAGCCTCGAAATTTTGTTCCCCCCCCCTAGAAAAAAAACCAGGGGCCTCCCTTTCCCCAAATTTTCGAATTTTTTACCCCTGACTCCTAGATTTTGAAATCTGACCCCCCCTCCCCTCTCGAGAAAATTTTAAGTACCTTTTTTATACTAAATTTTTCTTCCGAAAACGGATTTTTAACACAAAGTCATGTTTTTACACCCTTTTTATACCTAAATGTCGCTTTTTATTCGATAAAATGTAGTATTATCTTAATAAAAAAAAACTATTATTAAACATTTAATGGTTTAAAAGTATTTTGTTTCAAAAATTGGACCCCAACTGACCCCCCTCAAGGTTTCAAAATCTTCCACCCCGGGTCGACTCCCCCCTAGAAAGCTAGGGGGGTTCGACTCGACCCCCATCTAGATTTTGAAAGGTCATTTATCCGGGGTAAACACCCCCCTAGTTTTTTTGACCGTGTTCATCTATGCCTTCCCCGTGCCCATGTATGGGTCAAGGGGTTCGATTTTTTAACAGTTTTTTTAAAATCAATAATTTAAGTATTTTTAGGTTTAATACTGAATGTTATATACTAAAACAGCCTATATAGGCCTAAAAATTGCATTTAAACACTGTTTTTAACAAAAACCCGTGTTTTTGACAGTAAATAAAAATTATACTTCTAAGTGGTCGGGAGAGGGAAGGTGCCTCACTAGGGGTGGGGTCAGGCCGGACCGCTCTCGAGCTTTGGGGGGAGGGGGGGGCGGGCGGAGAGCTGGATTTTTTCTGGGGGGGGGGGGGTGGTTGGCTTTTCTGGCTTACCAGAGGCTTCCTGGGGGGCCGAAATTTTGGCCTCAGGAACGGGTGGACCCCTCTGCCACCCCAAAAATATTTATGATAGGTACAGCAACGAGAATTGAATGTTACTTTTTCTACCTTAAAGATTTGAAACGCTAATTTTACTGCTTGACACCATAGTTGGGCAGGGGGGAGGTTGGGAGTTGGACTTTTTTTGGCTATATCCCAAAAAAGTCCCGATTACAGCCGACACTTCCCTACAATTTGGAGGGTCCCAGAACTAAAAACGCTAAAAATGGAGTATTTGAGGTATAACCGAAAAAAATAATGCGGCACCCCCCAAATTTCGGGGGTCGGGTATACGGTATACCCCTTCCCAAAATCCGGAAAAGTCCCTACCTATGCTTGACACGTGTTATTTTCATAATTTTTTTTGGGGGGGACAGAGGGGTTCACCCTTCCTTCTACAGCCGAAATTTCGGACTTTTCACCCTTTCTCCCCCCAACGCTTGAGAGGCCTAGGCCCCCACCCAAGCGAAGCCGATCTCCTCCCTTCCCCTCCCAACCAATTTACAAGTATAATTTTTGATTTACTGTCAAAAACACAATTTTTAGTGAAAAAAGTTTTTACAGTATTTTAGCAAGAAACAGTGTTTAAATAATGTTTTTAAGACTAAATAGGCTGTTTTAAACATAAAAATCAATATTAGACCTAAAAACACTTAATTTGATTTAAAAAAACTTTGTTAAAAAATCGGAGCCACTGGATCCACCTAAATTTAAAATTTCCCACCCGGGGTCGACCCACCCTTGAAATGCCGGGGGGGGGGTCCAGACCACCGTAGCTAGACCCCCCCCCAAAAAAAAGTTCGCTTTCATTCAGGGGTAGACTCCGCTCTCTTAGCGGGCCCAACCAAAACATATGAATCAAAACAAACATAAACAAAATAAACGTCAAAACACTGTACGTATATACCCATAGTTTAATCTGCTGACCTTCACAATAAATGTTTTTTGGAAGTGCAAGTTGCCTCTGAAATTTTTTAAAAGATCAAAAACGCACAATTTTTGATTTTTGGAATTTTTTTCTCTAAGCCGAAAAATTGTGCTATTATTCGATTTGGGATGTTCTCTTATGTCATTTTTATAAAAACCGCTAATGGAGATTTTGGGTCTTAATAAAAATTAGGGAGTCTGCTCACGTGTATGGCCGGCAGCTTTAAGACGTTTTTCGGGGGCATTGGTGTTATCAAGAATTACACAAGAGAGAATGACTCAGTGTGCACAAAATTTTTGACTAAAATTTTTTTTTACCTAGGGGTATTAAAAAAATAAGGATGTGTTCGGATATTATTTTTTTACATCCACGAATGCGAAATGTCTATTTAATGCATTCTTCCTTACCATATTGATTTTAGTTCTGAAGTGCATTTTTAGCAATATCTTTTTTTTTTAATTTTTAAAAATAGGTAAAAGTAAAAACAAAACAAATAATTTCGGTAAAAAAACATTTTTTACTGCATTTAAGTTTTTAGTGCTAAAGCACTAATGTAGAACTTACAATTTTGGTTTGGAGGGGGTTTTAAATCTATAAAAAATAGCATTTTGGTTACTCTAGAAGAAGATTTAAGCAACATAGAAATTCGCGGATGCGGATGTCAAAAATCGCGCGGATGTCAACTGGAATTAAATTTCGTAGTGTGTTTTAGCGCCTTAAAAAATTTTCTCCCCGAAAGAGTGCTGAAACCCCCCCCCCAGAATACATGGGCACAGGGGGAGGTTGGGAGAGAAGGGTTGACCTACAAAATTTTGAGATGGAGGGTTTAACCCCTCCCCCACTCAGAAGTGGGTTGGGGGAATGTAACCCACAAATTTGGGAAAAATTAAGAAAAAAATGTCTTTTAAATGATTTCTAACTGCTTCCAGACTTAAGTTTTGAAATCAAAATGAGTGTTCTAAACAATAAAACACTTAAAAATGCAATACAAAAGGCTTTTTGACCTAAAATAACCGTTTTTTACCTTTTTTCCCTTCAAAATTGAAAAACAATATGAGTTAAATGCGTTTCTTGGATTTTAACCCCCACCCACCAAATATGGGTTTAAACCCCCCACTCTTCTGTACCAACTTGGTCATGCCTACCAGACCCCCCTTCAGGGTTCGGTTAATTTTCCCTTTCCCACTCCGCCGTCTGCCTGCCCTCCGAAATCATATTGTCACAACTCCCGCTGTGTTAATGTTTCAGAAATATGACGTCTTATAAATACGAGTTGTAATGTAACACTGTCGAGCGATGGTGTAACGCAGCACGTCAGTCAATGAGGTACTGAGGCTGGAGATTACAGGTTCAAGTCCTGTATCGCTCATTTTTCAGCCAAAAAAGCTAAAAACAGCAAAATTGATTCGCAATCTTTCTTTCAAAAACTCGATTTATTCGGCCTCATATTTCTGGACGTTACAATATTCTGGACACGTCGCTGCACAGTTGCACAATGTTTATGTTATAATCATGCATGAACACGGTCAAAAAGCTAGGGGGGATGTGGATGTTTACCCCGGGTAAATGACATTTTAAAACCTAGGAGGGGGGTTCTGGGGGGTCTCCACCCCCCTAGCTTTTTAGGGGTGGGGGGTCGACCCGGTGTGAAAGATTTTGAAACCTAGAGGGGGGTTAGGCAGGTGGGGTCCAATTTCCGAAACAAAATACTTTTAAACCATTAAATGTTTAATAATAGTTTTTTGTAAGATAATACTAAATTTTATTAACTAAAAGGCAATATTTAGGTATAAAAACGGTGTAAAAACATGAATTTGTGTTAAAAATTCACGTTTTTGAAAGAAAATTTAGTATAAAAAAGTACTTAAAATTTTCTCGAAAGAGGGGGGGGGGGAGTCAGATTTCAAAATATAGAGGAGGGTCAGGGGCAAAAAATTCGAAAATTTGGGGGGAGGGGGGGGGGAGGCCTGGGATTTTTTTCTAGGGGGGGGGGGGGGCAAAATTTCGAGGCTAGGGGGAGGGCGCTGGTAGACCCCACCCTACCCCCCTGTTCATCTATGGTTATAATTCAATGCACAGGAAATGATGTCTAAGCCAGCTCGTTGTCTTCAACGCAAGCTAGCGAAACCACAATACGTCATTCTAAATCTCAGCCTGGAACCTGGAAAGCTTATTCCAATAATAAGTTTGTTTTTAAAACGTTCGTTTTACTTTCTTGAAAAATATTTAGTAAAAAAACAAACTTTTTAAATCTATTTTCCCAACCAATGACTAGAAAAAATTGAAACTTACATTCTCGACGATTGCATGGTGTATATTTGGCAACCATGTATAATGCCCAACAGCTGTCAAACAAGCCAGGATAAAGTCAAACACCTAAAAAGAAAAATATCAAAACGAATAATATAATCTGAAATGTTCGTTAAGATAAAATGAAATAAACGAAAGCATAAACAATATTCTACTTATAAAAAAGAACCCTCAAAAACGGTAACTTGATAACATAATAAATAAAATTCAATTTTTTCCTGAATTCTTATTTGATTTTATGTTTAAATTTTTTTACACAATTCAAAGAACTAACGTATTTTATTTGTGCGTATTCAAAACATTTTTGTGTAATTCTGATTACAGTACAAATGAATGATAATATTAATTTTTGCGCATTATATAAATTAGATATATATATTATTGCTGTTACCTGGAAACAAAAAAATGGAAGAAGATAAACCGGACGAGATTTGATGGCGCCGTAAATCATTAGACAGGTTATAATCAACAGTCCGAACACCAGAGCCAGGGCCAAATGTGCATCCCCTAAATAACCCCAATTTAATTAATTCAAATTAAATTTAAAAAATTTGCCTTACAATAATTCAGCCGTATTCATAAAACCGACGAGCTCTCGCCGGCATGTCATGTACATCTTAATGACAATAGACTGAGTGATTTTTGACTTTTTTTAAAAAACATAAACAAAACGACTTTTATTGCTTAAAACAAAATTTATAGATTAAATTCTGTTAATAAATCTTAGATTATTTTTGTAAAATGGGTTAACTTTCAAAGAATATTTCCGTTTTAATCATAGATGAACACGGTCATCGAAGCTAGAGGGTCTTTACCCCGGGTAAATGACATTTCAAAATCTTAAGGGCATACATGGGCAAGTTGGTCCGGAGTGGGGGGGATTAAACCCCAAATTAAGGGGGGGGGGTTAAAATCCAAGAAACGCAAAATACCCTTATCGTTTTTTTTTCTGGAGTGCATTTTACCCATATCGTTTTTCGATTTTGAAGGAAAAATAGGTTAAAAACACTAATTTTAGGTCAAAAAGCCCTTTTTATTGCATTTTTGAGCTTTTTATTGCTTAAAACATTCATTTTGACCTCAAAACTTAAGTTTAGAAGCAGTTAGAAGTCATTTTAAAGACATTTTTTTCTGCATTTTTCCGAAATTCGGGGGGGGGGGTTAACTTTTCCCCCACTTCTGAGTGGGGGGGGGGGGGGGTTAAACCCCACTTTAGAATTTGGGGGGGGTTAAACCCCCCCCGAACCCCCCCCCGTGCCCATGTATGCTTAAGGGGGGCTTCGGGGGTCGATTTGCCCATACATGTGGGCAAGTTGGTCCGGAGTGGCTGGGGGGGGTTTAAACCCCAAATTGGGGGGGGGGGGGGGTTAAAATCCGAGAAACGCAAAATACTCATATTGTTTTTTTTTCTGGAGTGCATTTTACCTATATCGTTTTTTTGATTTTGAAGAAAATTAGGTAAAAAACGCTAATTTTAGGTCAAAAAGCCCTTTTTATAGCATTTTTGAGCTTTTTATTGCTTAAAACATTAATTTTGACCTCAAAAATTGAAGCTTGGAGACAGTTATAAATCATTTTAAAGAAATTTTATCTTCCTCTTTCCAAAATTTGGTGGGGGTCAAACTTCCTCCCACTTCTGAGTGGGGCGGGGGGTTAACCCCCCTTCTCAAAGAATTTGGGGAGGGGGGGGGGAGTTAACCCCCAACCCCCCGCCATTTATGGATTTACCCCCTCGGGCCTCTAGAGTGAGGGTTGACCCGAGGTGGAAAATTTTGAAACCTAGATGGGTCTCAGGTGTGGTCATAGGTGGGCAGGGGGGGGAGGGGTTGGGGGGGTTATGCCCCCCAAAATTTTGGATATTGTTGACACCCCCCCCCTAAATTTGGGGTACCCGGGGACACTCGAATTCGTTCCCGACAAAAAAATTCAAAAAACGTAAGGGTCCGGCCTTACGAAAAAAATCCGGCTTCGCCGGAATTCAGGGGCTCCCCCCCCGCCCCCCTCCCCTGGGCACCCCACTGCCAATGCCATTATAATGGTGGGTGCCATTTAAATGGAGAGGCTTATTATAATGGCTACTTTTCTGTACTTTTTTATATAGGAGTTACACATTTTTTGGTACATTATATGTTTTTGTTATTATTACCTAACTGTGGCGTGTCTAATGTACAGATCGCTCACGGCTCGGTCCTCGTTCATAAAATACGTTTCCGGATCTTCGAATACGCGGAAGAAATCTTTTATTTTAAACCGAGTCGGGTCTATAAATTCCTGCCGACGACGCTCCAACTTTTCCAACTGAAGCCGTTTTTTCAGCTTGGGGTAGCTGGAATTGCTGGTCAGATGCTCAATTAGATCTTCCGTAGTTAACTAAATTCAAAGTCTACTTTTTGGTGTAATGCAGTTTAACCTTTTGTTTTAATTTACTCTTTAAGTTATTTATTACTAATAAATAAACAATATAGTTAGTGAAAAAGACGTCATTAATTTTAGGGGTTTTAAGAAAATTATAAATTTATGTTAATTATAAATCAGTAAACAAGTAAAAAATACGTCACCCCGTTTAAAGGATTTTAAAAAAATAGTTTGCGTATACTAATAGTATAAAATCCGGAAGGCTGCCCACCATCAACTATAATTTTATTTTAACCGTTTTTTTATTTAAAATGGGTGTTTAAATATTAAAACAGTTACCGAAGCTTTAATTATTTATAATAGTTGTTTTATTTCGCATTTAGCGTAGAACTTCACTGTTGCTCGGCATAATCTTTTAAAAATTAAAAACTATAATTGTTTATTAGGTACCTACCAGTTTAAACTTTCTGCGATGAGGGATAACATTTAAGCCATATGGGCACGGGGGGGTTGTGAGGGGGTTAACCCCCCCCAAATTCTGAGAAGGGGGGTTTAACCCCCCCCCACTCATAAGTGGGGGGGGGAGAGAAAAAGTTAACCCCCCAATTTTGGAAAAATGAAGAAAAAAAATGTCTTTAAAATGACTTCTAACTGCCTCCAAACTTAAGTTTTGAGGTCAAAATGAATGTTTTAAGCAGTAAAAAGCTCAAAAATGCAATAAAAAGGGCTTTTTGACCTAAAATTAGCGTTTTTTACCTATTTTTCCTTCAAAATCGAAAAACAATATGGGTAAAATACTCCAGAAAAAAAAAACGATATGGGTATTTTGCGTTTCTCGGATTTTAACCGCCCCTAATTTAAGGTTTAACCCCCCCCCCACTCCGGACCAACTTGCCCATGTATGATTTAAGCTAGTTTTCCAGGCTGAAATTAAAGGCGTAACCGCTCTCCGCCAGGAAGAAAAAACAATAAACTTGCAAGCGAGAAAAATTTTAAAAAATGTTTTCAGCGGTTATGTAACCAATTATTATTTAGTTGCGTCTATGTTTCTCTGCACGTGATATTTTCTCAAAAACGATTAGTTACTTTATTACTTATTTATTTTCACCCTGATAGAAGTTATCTTTAGTTGCCTATTATTATATACAGACCTGTGCACCGTCTCGTAAACGCCTCCCCCCGTATCTTTTGGAGGATTTCCCCCCCCCCCCGCCAAAAAATGAAAAAAGTACCCTAAAATTATGACGTCATTTTAAACCTATGATGACGCCATCATCGCGAATTTTTTGCAGTTTTTAACCTATTTCAATGAATTTTAAGCCATTTTAGACCTATTTTTACCTTATTTTCGCTTTTTTTGTCCCTTTTTTCCCTTTTCCCTTCTTTTTTTTTCTCTTTTCCCCCTTTTTTTCTCTTTTTTTTCTTTCCCCCTGCTTGCCCCCCCGTTTCAAAAAAATTGCCCCCCCCCCATGTCCCCCCCGTTTTGGCCGTGCCGCCCCCCCCCCCCCGTTTTGGCCGTGCCCCCCCCCCAATAAACTACCGGGAAGGCGGCTTGCACAGGCCTGTTATATATTTTGAAACGCATCAACAACAATGATTTTTCAGAAAATTCTTTTCACAGCCAAAATTATAAAAAACGTAGGATTTTTTTCAAAAAAAAAAACAATCCAGTAAAGCAAAGCCGGATTGTTTTTTTTTCAAAAAAAAACAATCCGGTTTTACTGGATTTGGTGAGGGGAGGGGGCGCCCTGCGTTACGTTTGAAACATCTTATAGACCTGCATCTGCGCAGGGTCTGCTTAAAAACATTTTAGAAAAAAGAAAGTTTATTTTTAACCTTTCAAACATATTTAAAATTTTTAATTTTTTTTACACAGTTTATGAACTTTTTTTTACAACATTTTATACCTATTTGATCTTTTTAGACCTTTTTAACCTATTTGCACAAACTTTTCTTCATTTTTGTCTTGTTTTTCGTTTTTCTGCATAAATAGTTTTTAAAAAATATTGTCCCCATGCCCCTTAAACTTTACAGAAGAGGGAATTAAAGGAGTCTGTCTGCACCTATGGTTAATGAAAAAAAAGTCAGTGTCCGTGTTAGTAATTGTTTTTACAAAGATTGCTAAATATTTAAAAAAAAATGTTTTACCTTTTAAAATGCAGTAAAATTTTTTAAAAAATTCACAATCACAAACCTCTTTCTTAGTGATTTCCTCGACTACAAAATACGGATCCACGTCCGGAAACATAGAGGTCACCGTTTTCAAAGCCGCCCGCTCTTCTTCGTTTAAAAACTCGTCAACTTCCAGTTTTTTCGGAGTTCCAAAACTGACGTGGGAGGGCCCCGGCTGATCGTCCGCCGACAAATCCACGACTGCTTCTTCTTTTATTGCTTTGGAGGAATGCGGCCCGCGGAGTTCGCCCCTGATAGTGGCGGCTTCTTCCTGCATATTTTCAGCGTTTTTCAGCCTGTCATAGAGGGAGTCCGGGAAGGCTTCCGGGTGTTCAGCCGCAATGGCGGCCACTTCTGCAAAAACTCTGTCCTCTTCTATTATTGCCTTTTCAGCATCTCCATCCATTTTTAATCGTTTTCTAGTTGGAGACGACTCACCTGGTTTATCGGCCGTAAGATCAAGGTCGATTTCATTATTTTTCCACTGTTTGGAATCTTTTGCAATCAAGGCTTCTCCCTTGTTGTTATTGTGGAATTTGGTGGGTGGAGACGGGCTGGTCTCTTCACGCATTAGAATGTCGATGGCTTGATTGACACAGTCCCCATCTTCAGCTTTCAGAGTTTTTAATACGGATAAAATTCGATCTGTGGGCACATCTGGAAAGATTTCAACTAAAGAGGCTAAGGTTTGATCCTTGCACGTGGACGTTGATGAGCTGCTACTTTTAGAAGTTTCATCCGCCATTATCAGTTGTGTCTTGTCTTGTATGTGGTGGCGATAACACAACTTAAAAACAACTATAAATAGAAGAACTTTATGATTTGATTTTTACTACTTCTTGCTTCCTACAGGTGGCATAGGCATAGGTGTCTGACTTATCTTAGCTTAGGAGATTCTAAGGGAGGAATATTAAATATTTACGCCAAAGCTCAAAGTTTGACAAGGGGACATTTGAAACATATGTATTATGCCCTAAAATCTCAAGCTTAGTTTTTTATGTCAAATTGACGCCACTGGCGGTTAGATTTTTTTTTGCCACTCGCCCTGTGTCTAGATGTTTGGCTAGTGTTTCTTCTGCATACGTACAATATGCATCTTGTCTTTGGAAACCTTTTTTTGGGTGCGATTTTGTTAACGCCCTTTAAAAAATCGAGGTTTCATTAAGAAATAGAAATATAAAACGATAAATATAGGTTTGTTCCACACTCCCCCTTAAAATTTGGGGGTCCCCCAGTACTAAAAATGAGCTATTTGAGGTATAAACACCCCAAAAAAATTTTTGGGACTCCCCCACCATCCCCCCTCCGCAAATTCCGGTGGTCAGGTATACTTCCCTTTTTCCCCCCAAAATCTGGGAAACTGCCCACCTATGATAACAAAGACGTCTTTTTTTACAGGTTTTAGGTAACCATAAATAAGCATAGGGGGCTAGGGTGGGGTTCAGCTCCAGCCCCCCACCTAGCGTCAAAATTTCCAACCCCCCCACCTCTCCAAAAAATCTATTCCCCCCCTTCCTCCAATTTTTTTATGCATAATTAGCCTTTTTTTGTAAAAAATCTTTTGTGCTAAAAAAACCTAAATCAATGATTTAAAAAAAAAACTTTGTTCAGAAACTAAACCACACTGACCCCCCCCCCTTTAGATTTCAAAGTTGTTTACCCCGGGTTGATCCCCTCTAAAAAATCAGTGGATATGGACCCTTCCTTGACATATTGCAAAAGCAAAAGTAGTTTTTGGGGATTTTTCATTTTTTGCCGCTTCATAGGTAGGGCGCTGCTGGCGCGCTTGGTTCCCAGTTTTTTAATGTTCATAGATGAACACGGTCAAAAAGCTAGGGGGTGTTTACCCCGGGTAAATGAAATTTCAAAATCTAGGGGGGGACCTAGGGGGGGTCGAACCCCCCCTAGCTTTCTAGGGGGGGTCAGGTGGGGTCCGGTGTCCAAAGCAAAACAGTTTTAAACCATAATAACTTTAATAATTGTTCTTTTTATAGGATAATTTTAAGATTTTAAGATTTAAGATTTATTTCTAGCAAGTAAAGCATTATTACAGCAAATGAATACATAATGCAACCCAGTTGAGTTACAGAACAGTAAAAAATACAAATAAAATAAAATACAAATATCACAAAAAGAACTGGCTCACTAGAAAAAATGACTAAAGGCTTTATATCTAAAGCTCTTTATTTAGTCATTAAATTAAGTTTAATATCCAAGATTAGTTTATTGTCATAATAAGGATTTTTTAAAATGATACACAGAATGTGCACTAACCTGGGCTTCAGTCAAAGAATTCCAATTGTTTACAACTCTGTTAAAAAAACTGTATTTTCTACAATTTATTTCAGAATGCCTCAGTTTAATTTTTTTTGAGTGACCCCTAGTTACATTAGTGTTAAACATATAATTTTTTGTTAGGGTTTAGATTTACAAAACCATTTATAATTTTAAATGTTTCAGTCAAATCTATTTTCTCTCTACGCTTTTCTAATTTCTCTAATTTGAGTACACTTAATATATTATAGTATCCATTATCTTGAAGGTTACATAGTCTAAAAACTCTTTTGGTAAATGTTCGTTGGACTTTTTCCAAAATATATTTAACTTTTATCATATATGGGTTCTCCAATTGACTCCTATATTCAACAATCGGACGCACAAAACTTTTGTAAGCTGCAATATAATTTTTTATAGAACGTGATTTAAAACATCTAAAAATTTAATTAGCTGTGTTCATAGCTTTTTTGGCAACATTTTGACAATGTGATGAGAATTTAAGGTTACTATTCATATAAACACCCAGATCTTTAACTAAATTAGTTTTAGGTAATTTCTTATTATTTAAGTAATAATCCATCTGGTTGTCTTGTATATCATTATTTATATGCAAAACTTCACATTTATTTTCTGATAGTTCTAACTGCCAATCAGATGCCCATTTGAGAAAATTCTATTCAGATCATCTTGTAATTTCCAGTCTATTTCCGCTATATTTGAATTTGAATAATAACTTTGTGTAGACTTTTGCATCATCAGCAAAAAGTCTAATTTTCAGAGTTTTTAACACATTTAACAATGTCATTGATGTAAATTAGGAAAAGAAATGGTCCCAAGACAGAACCCTGTGGTACCGAGCTTCTAACTGGGTATGGGTTTGAAATTGTATCCATTTATAACTATTTTCATTTCTCTATTAGTTAAAAATGCTCTCAACCATTTTAAAAAGTCTACCAGAAACACCATATCTATTTAGTTTGTACAAAAGCTTTTTCAAAATCCAATATATTAATTCAAGCTAACTGACTCTTTGTTATTTACAGCTAAAGTCCAATCATTCTAAGAAAATAAGTAGCTGTGTAATTGTTGAGCTTTTATCTTTAAAACCATGCTGAAGATGAGATAATATATTTACAAAAAAGATAGAAAGTTCATACTTTACAATTTGCTCCATGATTTTACAAGAAAAAGATGTAAGTGAGATTGGACGAGAATTTTCCTTATGACTTTTAGTTGATTTTTTGTAGGCTGGTGAAGTAAGTGCAACCTTCCAGTCTTGTGGAAGTTCTGCAGTATTAAAAGATTTTTGAAAAATTTTGAAAGAGTGGTTCAGGCAATAACTTTAGCTATAATTTTTTAAAAAAATGGTAAGCATACCATCAGGGGTACGAGATAGTTTTTTAGGTAACTTTTTAAGAAACTTTAGAACATCTCTAACCGTAAAGTTTATGTTTTCAATTATTTGATTGTTTTCAGCTTCAAAATATGGTAGATGCATGTTGTCTTTTGTAAAAACAGAGCTAAAGTATTTTTCTAATATTTTGACTTTTTCAAAATCTTCTGTAGCAAAGCATCCATCAATGCATTTGATAGGGGGGATATTTTCTCTGGATTTAATTTTTTTGTTAATAAATTTATAAAAATAACCTAAATTGTTAGATTTTAAGGACTTTTTCTTCTTGGTCAGAATTAAATTTTCTAACACATTTTGTATATTCTTTTGAGATTTTTTTTTGAATTGATCTTTGAAATTTATGTTATTATGTCTAGATCGCCAAAAGGTTTTTCTTTTTTATTTTGAAGTTTATAGATGAGTTTGGCATCAACAACATTTTTTTCTTAGTATACTTTTTATATTTGTTTACTAATGGTACATGAACAATTATACCTTCTGTTAATATCTTTAATGAAAATAGCCCAGTATTCATGAACAGTAGTTACAATTTTTAAATTGTGAACATCCCAGTTTTGAGCTGCAAGATACAAATTTAAATTTTGATAATCAGCATTTTTAAAGTCAGGTACCAAAAGGTTTTTTTGGGAGTAATATATTCTTCATATAAGCTTAAGTTAATTTCACATTGAATTAAAGCATGATCTGAGTTTCCAAAATTTGCCCTCAGTTTACATAATGAAAATTTCAGGATCATTAGTAAGTAAATAAATCCAGGAAATTTTTTCCCCGTGATGGTTCAGGAACAATTTGCGACATCCCAGTTTTTCTAGTAAATTTTGTAAAATATTTTTTTTCATTTTGGGAGTTACTTAGTATGGTGTCATATTCCACCGAATGCCTGGTAAGTTCATATCGCCTATTAATAATGTTGTATGTGCTGTTGTTACAAAACATTTTATGAAATCTAATAATAGCAAGTCTTCATCAGCATCAATGTTGGGTCTGTAACATTAATTAGACGGATTTTGTTACTTGTAATAATAAGATCAAATATTAATAATTACTAATTTTAATATTTATTTTGTATTGTAAATAAACTTTATTTTATGTTTTTGTTTAATAGTATTAGGATGCCTCCACCTTTCCCTTGTAATCTATCCTTTTTATAATCACATTATAGTTGTAATCTTTAATCAATAGTTGAGTTGGAAATGATTCAGTGAGCCAAGTCTCTCGTACAACTATCACATCGGGGGACCCATAGTTTTTTCATCAGCACCAGAAATTAAGAGCTCAAACTTATCTAGACAGTTTAAGAGAGATCTTGAATTTACTGATATTATATTAAGTGATTTAATTTTGTTACTTCTGGTTATGTACTTAATTTTTGAATTTACATTTGATGGTTTGCAACTGGGTTGCTTTCTTTCCTATTCTGAACTTTTGTCTAAGCTCTTATTTTCCAATGTGCAGTTGTTTTCGACATCATAAATATATGGATCCCCACAGTCACTGTATCTCACAAACACTTTTCTTTCTTTGCCTGCGAGTCTTCTGTAGCTTTGTGCAAAAAGAGCCACTTGTTGATTTCGTTGCTGCATGGTGAGAGATGGTCTCACATAAATGTTTTTAAATTGTTCCGTTTCGCGCAACTTGCCGTTGGAACGCACAAACTTGTTACAAATGGCGTTATTGTGGAATCGCATCTTCATTAGTCGGGGTTTACCAGGTACTTGTCTACCAATACGGAAGCAATCGACAGCCGCATCAACACGTTCCCCTGGGCCGCCAATTGCCTCCTCCATGGAGATTTTGACTTCGTTTTGATCGGCTTGCTGATTGGTGACTCTTCAAGATCAGCGATAACAGCCATGGTTGAGTGTTCACGTTGAGTCTCAGCCTTTTTTAGTCGATCTTCAATCCATGAAAGCAGTTCCTGTATAACCCTGGTAACAGATTCTTGCAATCATGTCCTCATTGCATGGCGGAGAAAAGATGACTCTCCAAATCTAAATTTTCTGCTGCAGAAGAGCATTCTCCATTTCCAATTTGGCAATTTGGTCATCCTTCTTTATCAATCTTGTCTCCATTGGTGT
>JASAMX010029603.1:0-44159 GCA_030248175.1 Microlaimidae sp. YZB2_3 | reverse complement strand
TGTGAGCCAGATGAAAACACGAATAAAACAATTTATGTTTCATGTTATTAAAATTATCGTCTGTTCAAAAATGATTGAGACTGGCGATAAAACGTAAAATTTAAAACGTTATGCTAAAACGGCGGGAAGCAATACTACAATAACAGTGTATAGCAAAGATACATTTGGCTATCAGTTAAAACCTAAAAACTGAGTGTTTAATTAAGACGACCAATTACGGTTAATGGTGAAAAATAACTTGCCTCAAAAAGCAAAAACATTTTTATTGGTGCGAAATCAGAAACACTACTTGCTATGCTGTTAGAAAATATTTTTGATGCTTCCTGAAAATTTTGTGATTGGAACACTGAGTCTTTTTTATGACAGTCCGAATGTGGCTAATTTTCCCGTTTTTTCACGAAGTGTTTTATTCGTGGTCCCGACTTATGTTTTTCGCTTTCGTGAATAGGGATGCATTGAGCTGCTCACAAATGCTCAATACCAATTGGTACTCACATATTGAATTTACAATGAAAATCAAGCTCAAGCTCAGATCAGGCTCAAGTTGATGAAGACACTTTTTTTGGTGGGCAAGCGGGTGAACTTCCCTGGGCTAAGGGAAGGCAAATACAAATGCCCGAAAAAATTTTTATCGAAACCACTAGAAATCGAAAATTGATTACATAATACGTTTTCAAGATATCGTTTGTGTAAAACCTAATATTAAGCTTATAAGCCTTTCAAACCTGTGGATTTTGTATGTGTAAAAGGTTTTTAGAAATCTTTGTTTAAAGGCTACAAAACTTTTTTGTTTAGAATTTTTGGAAAAATAGATTCGTGCAAATATGTTTGGTTTAAATATTTTATTAGTTTTTGTAACTGCTGTTTTTCTTAGTGAATTTAAGCTTCAGAGAAATGTTGGGGACTTCACAGCATTTTTTCTATTTTGTTCCATTTCTTTTTAGTTTTTTTTTGTTCAATTTCATTCCTAGTATCATTTAGGGCTAAGACAAAAAGAAATTTTGAAGCTAAATTATCCTTTTAGCTTTAATTTACCCTATGATAAATCCAAGTTACGTGAAGGCTGGTTCGATACTTTCCACAAAACGTTCTTTGGACAAAGTCCAAGGAGCAGAAGTCCTTTGGAATTTTTCCAAAGAACAAATACAGCGTAAAAACTTCCTTTTGGAGTTCGTCCGACAAGGTCTAAAGGACAAAATCCAAAGGACGATGTGTTCATACTTTTTGTCTTTTGGACTTTTCCTTTTGTATTTTTCCTTTGGACTTAGTCCAAAGGACACATTCTAAGTAGCGTTCATACTTCGTCCAAAGTAATTGTCAAAGGACGTTTTGACTTTTCTAAATTTGTCCTTTGGACTTTCTCCAAAGGACGTTTTGTCATAAGTATGAACCAGTCTTTAACATATTAGAATTCTGTGCCTGCAGGGAAACCGGGACCTGTGAACAAATAAAAAAGCACTTGAAAACCTGTCGCGTTAAAAGTCTTAAAAAAATCACTGTTTTAATTGTGCTAAATTTTTCAGCAAAAGTTGGAAAAGGCTTGTTTTAACCAGGATATCAAGCGGCATTTATTATTTTTTACTAATAATAAAAAGTAATTTTTTAAGGCACAGGTTTTTTTACCGTATCGCCGTGGTAACGGCGTCCGTGAACTATAAGGTTTTCTTAAGTTTTAACTGATAGACAATACTCAAAGCTGCACACTGATATTCTAAGATATAACGTTTAAAGTTTAAGTTTCATAACTATTTTAGTCTCAATTATTTAACGACTCATAGATTTTTTTTTCAACGCTCTTAACAAATTCAGCTTTTTCGACTTGAATCTTTTAAGGAATTTTAAAAAAAAATCAAAATATATTTCGATGATTCTTGTATGTCTTAAATAGCTTTAAAATTTAGTGTTGTGATAACTACTAAGTAGTTAACTACTTAACTACCTAACTACCATAATTTTTGGCTAACTAAACTACCTAATTTCTTTTTTATAGAAGTAGTTTACTACCTACTTAACTACCTACTTTCAAAAAATTTAAAGTAGTTAATACAAGTATTTAACAAAGTAGTTACAATTTAGTTAAGAAAGTAGTAAGCAAAGTAGGGGCAGAAAGCATTTAACAAAATAGCAGAACATATCTTTATGATGGCAGATTTTTAAAAAGTAGGCAGATCTTTAAGATGTATCTTTGATCTTTATTATTAAACCGCTTTAGTTAAAAATTTTGAATGGTTTTATAGTAAAATAGTCGATTTAATACTGTAATTATAAAGATTCAGTTAAATTTATTTGCCTATTTCATTTGCCGATTTCATATTTTTCTATGATTCTAATGTATAGTTTAAAAAAATATTTTTAGTTAAGAAACTATTCAAAAACAATCATAACTTTGTAATAAAATAACTATTGAATTTGAACAAAATTCGAACTCTCCCCCTTCCATTGTCAAACAAGATGATATAAATGAAATAAATAATGTTAATACATTATATTTTTGGAATCCATCTCAAGTGGGTTTTTAAAACAAAAAAAGGTTGTGTGCGTATTGAATGCTGTGTGGTATTATTTTTTAGTTAACCGTTTAAATCATAACTTTTTTAGCCTTTGTGAAAATTCAAAGTACCTTCGGGTCAATGGGAAAACTCGTGCGGCACGGACAGTATTACACATGTGAGTATATATGAAGTGAAATTAAATCAATAAATGGCTATTATAATAGCTTCCTCTCCAGTTTAACTCGCCGAATTAAAATGGCTACTATGCCATTATAGTGGAGAGTGTCATTTAAATGGAGAGGCTCATTATAATGGCCTACTTTTTCGCACTTTTTTATATAGAAGTTGCACATTTTTCGGTATATTATATATTTTTGATTTTATCAGGATAAAATTTAGCTTGATTTTAGGGCTTTGCTTAGGAAAAAATTTAAACATTCTTAATGCTTTTATGATTAAAACTTAGTTTTTTTTTAACACATTTAATTTGCAAAAGCATTTCTGATTGTTATGGGGAATTTGCTCTACGTTACGGGGAATTTCGCCATGGGGATTTTACACTACTTTTAAGGGGATTTTTCACGTCACCGTTCAACAGTATACGCCATCGAAAAATCTCATACTACTGCTGTTGACCCGCGCAAAATTAACTCGCTGCGCAGTGGTGGCGCAGTTCAGTGAGACGTGTGGCGCCACAATCGTCAGCAATTTCCGGGAATTTCGCTCGAAATTCTCGAAATATGGCGGAATTAGGTCCCAGCCTTAATGTTTCCATAAATGGGATGAAAGATTGCGGGTGGTGCCCAAACCCGCGCAAGAGACCACAGTTGAAAATTTGGCTCGAATTGACCGAGAAATAGCCGAATTAGAAGTCCTCGAATCGGAAGGTTTGCAGCTCAACTTGGATCAAGCCGAACATTTGGAAGAACTTAAACTTACCCAAAGAAGCTACGCAAAAACTTAAACGCCTTCAGGTAATTTTTTTTATTATTAAAAAGTATTTTGGTGCGTGTGTTTGTTTTTTTTGTTTTGATGGCGCCCTTATCATTATATTACGCCATTGTAATCGTTATGACAGATTTAGTACTAAACTCATGTCCGTAAAAAACTAAGAATTTTTTAAAAATTAATTGTTAAATGGTAATAATTCTAATGCAGTGACCTATTTACACCATTTACTGCTCGAAAAAAGAAAATAATGTTAATATTTCAAATATAAAACTAACAATTCTACGATGATACAAGTTCCACCTTCTGCGATTGATTACGAATTTGGTTTAGGCTAATGCTGAAGCCTCCACTCGCAAACGCAACAAGAAGAAAAATATTATCAATGATCTTTGTGAAAAGTTATCAGCAGGTAATTGCGTGACTTTGTATAAAGGGCCATATGGATGAATAGTAAACAGTAACAGTATGTATGCGAAAACAATTTAATAATATTTTTAAATAATTTTTTTCGACTAAAAATTTTACATTTAGCGAAAAAGGTGAAAAACGCGTCAAAAAATTTGTTTAAAAAATTTAGTTAACAACTACTGATTAAAAACATTTTGGTACAAGTCCCACACGTGTACCAATTATCAGTTTTACCGATCGAAAAGTAAAATACGCATATGGAACACTTGTATAGTCCAAATCAGACACGTATACATCATTTTTGGAGTTTATTTTTACGATTAAGGTCTTCCTAAAAAGTTATAAGCCCATTTTAACCCAAAAATTGCCTATGTTTGGTATGTACAATTTATGCCGTTAGAAAATTTTTTTATTTAGTTATTAAATAACTTAAAAGTATTTTTTTCGAATTGCCCAGAGTCTGGTGGTTCTAAATACAGCTCAAAATTTTTTTGGTGTCTACCATTATGCATGACAACCAGTCGAAAATGGGATAAATTTCAATTTAAAAAAAAAAAGAAAATTCGTCAAAAACATAAATAAAAAAAATATTTCAAAATACTATTTAGCTTTATTTTTAGGCTTTGTTTAAGCTTAGGATAACTAGTATTAGCAAATATAAGCTTAAATTAGCTTTTAAAACCAAACAAAAATTTTTGTCCATGTTTTTGGTGGTCCATGTGACCAACGAATTTTTGAATTTTTTTTAGATATTTTTAAATTTTTCAGACTTTTAGCAATGTAAAAATATAATTTTTAACTTATTTTGTTGATTATTAAAATTTTTTTCTCAACAACATAAATTATACATGCTAAAATAGACAATTTTTGGGCCTAAATAGGTTCATAATAACTTTTTACAGAAGGCTTAAATCCAAAAATAACCTCAAAATTAAGGTCTACGAGTCCGATTTGGAATATAAAAATGTTTCACATGCATATTTTACATTTTGATCAATCAAATCGATAATTGGTACACGTATGGGACTTGTTCCAAACATTTTTAGTTACTATTCAGATCAGACCTGCAATTTTGATTAAAAGTTTTCAATGACCATGTTATATTAAATCTACGCGTAGGCTTTTTTCAAGATGTGGATTGTCCTCTCAATTAAACTATATTGATCGTTTACAAATATTAAATCTTAATTCCTTTGGAAAAAAGACGTATAAAAATGGATCTTAATATGTGTTTTTTTTTATTATAAAAGGAATAAATGGCATCAAATTTGAAAAATTTTTTAAATATGCTAATTTTCAAACTAGTGAGGATCACCGTTTTTTAAATTATTTAAACCACGAGCTCCTTCAAATGTTTTACTTCATTTTCTCACAGAGTTATAAACCAGACCTGTGCACTGCCCCTCCCCCCCCGGGGCTATAAAGGGGCGGGGGGCAATTCCAAAATGGGAGGGCACGGAGGCAACTTTTTTGAAACGGGGGGGGCAAGCAGAAGGGGAAGAAAAAAAAGAGAAAAAAAGGAGAAGCGGAAATAAGGTAAAAATAGGTCTAAAATGGCTTAAAATACATTGAAATAGGCTGAAAACTGCAAAAAATTCGCGATGAGGGCGTCATCATAGATCAAAAATGGCGTCATATTTTTAGGGTACTTTTTCATTTTTTGTGGGGGGGGGGGGGCAAATCCTCCAATAAAACGGGGGGGCATTTTCAGACCGTGCACAGGTCTGATAAACTATTGGAATTATCTACCTGAAGATGTTGTTTTATCTAAAAGTCTAAGTGCATATAAAAATGCATTATCTTAATTAAATTTTAAGAAATATACTAAGTTTGATCGACACATAGATAAGAAGTTTTTACTCTCTTTACTTGTTTTAAAATAATGTACCTATACCTAGCAACCTAGGGTCATAAAAGTGGAGTGTGCATTGTGCAGCCTCCCGGATTTTTTTTGGAGAAGGGGGTCCACATAGACCCCAAAAATTTGAAGGGGGATGTTCCAAAATTTTTTTTACGGTATAAATCATCATGGGGAAGTTGGTTTGGAGTGGGGGGAGGGAGTCAAACCCGGATTTAGAAGGGGGGGGGGTTAAAATCCGAGAAACGCATTTTACGCATATAGTTTTTTTTCGGGAGTAAATTTTACCCAATTTTTTTTTTGATTTTGGAGGAAAAATGGATAAAAGTGTTAATTTTAGGTCAAAAAGCCATTTTTATTGCATTCATTATGTTGCATTATTTAAAACACTCATTTTGACTTTAAAACTTAGTTTGGAGGCAGTTAGATAGAAGTCATTTTAAAGACAGTTTTTTTCTTTATTTTTCCGAAATTGGGGGGAGTTAATCTTTTCTCCCCCCTACTTCTAAGTGGGGGGGGGTTAAACCACTCATCTCAGAATTTAGGGGGGTTAACCCCCTAACACCCCGTGCCAATGTTTGGTATACACTCCAAATAAATATCTAAATTTTAGCGTTTTTAGTACCTGCCGAGACCCCCCAAACCTTAGGGGCGGGGTGAGGAGGTTCTCAGGGGTACCCTCAAAATTTTTTTTTGGGGGGGAGAGGAGAAGTTTGGGCAGTTACAAGATTTTTTAAGAGAATAACTACCACCCACTTCCCTTCCATTCTGCGCCTGAGGTTTTTAGGGCAAATATATTATTTAATTTTGTAGGTATTCAGAATTTTATATTAAAAAAGTTATGAACCAACACTCAATTGAAAACTATGTTTAATGTTTTACCAATGAAAAAGCTAAAAAAAGTAAATAGTTTACAAAAAATAAAGTAAATAATAAAAAAATAAATAATTCATGTAAGATTGCCACAAATCAGCTTTAAAAACTAGTTTAACGAACCTAATTTTTTTAGCCTAATTGAAATTGAATTTAAATTGAAACTAAAAGTATACCCTATTAAGATTTGTCAGAGTTTTTAAATTAATTAAAAACTTAACAAAAGTTTTTAATATTATTGAAAACTTAAATAAAAAATTAATTTTTGGCTATAATAATATTATAAATTATTAGCCTAAACAGCAAAATAAAGCAGTCAAATAAATTCTACAGTTAAAAATTAAAATCTGCTGGTTTAATTAATATAACAAGTTTTTCGCGTCGGTGCTCAATATATTTTGTAACTATTATGAAATTATCTAAATGGAAAATAAAAAAATAAATTTGTTTCACCGTTTTCCGCGGAGATATTATCAACAAATTTGCTCCAGCTTCTCATATTTTAAGTTTATAAATTAGAAAATGTTTTATTGTTAGGCAAGGTCACCTTGCGGGAAGTGGCTCGCAAACTGGAGGACATGCGAAAGCCTAAGCGAAAAAACAACAACATTAATTCACCTTATCCGGCTCAACAGCGCTGTCAGGCCGATATCGATCGGATCAGCGAGCAGATCAAAGAACATCAAAATGTTCAATTCGAAAGGTAGACAATCCAGAAGTTTATCGTGCTTAAGAAGATAACTATCTTACATTTTATAAGAATTAATTGCGAGAGTCCTTAAATTTTAAAGTTTTTAATAGCCATTTTTGTAAGCACAAGATGCGGATTTTCAAAATTTTTATTTAAAACATATTTAACATAAAATAATTTTTCAGTGGCATGCAGGGACGTATCCAGAGTTTCATTATGGGGGGGGGGGGGGGGGGGGGTGAGAGGCTCCGCTTCAAAAATTTCGGGGGCGGGGGGGCCCGCCCCCCCTCCCCCGAAAATTCTGGGGGGGGGGGGCGGAGCCCCCCCATTAATTTTTGAGAACGTTAAAAAAGCAGGGATAAACGTGATAAAGCTGTACAATACACTGTTTTTGGCCTAATAACCTATTATCTAATGTTTTTAGCGGTAAAAACATGTTTTCTTAATTAAAAATTACATAAGCACACATTGGCAGAGCCTGGATTTTACAAAAAAGGAATTTAGAGACCTTTCAGACCCCTTGGCTAAACCCACATTGTAAACCAAACCACATGAGCAGCATCTCGGCTCCATGTTTTCTAGGGTACCTACCTACCTATATGAAAAAAATCCGAGCCAATGCTAGAGGCGGCTGGAAAATTTAGGAGGGGGGAGGTACATAAATCAACCAATATGATTGTTTGTTTTGCTTTCTGCAGACCTGTGCACTGCCCCCCCCGGGGTTAAAACGGGGAGGGGCAATTTCAAAATGGGGGGGCACGGGGCGCAACTTTTTTGAAACGGGGGGAAAGGGGGAACAGGGAAAAAGAAAAAAAGAGAAAAAGAAGGGAAAAGGGAAAAGGGACAAAAAAAGCGAAAATAAGGTAAAAATAGGTCTAAAATGGCTTAAAATACATTGAATTAGGCTAAAAACTGCAAAAAATTCGTGATGATGGCGTCATCGTTGGTAAAAAATGGCGTCATAATTTTTGGGTACTTTTTTTATTTTTGGCGGGGGGGGGGCAATAAAACGGGGGGAGGGGGGCAAATCCTCCAATAAAACGGGGGGGCATTTCCAGACCGTGCACAGGTCTGTTTCTGTGGAGTACTTATTACTTATAAAAATTATTGTACTAACTTTAAAATAACATTAGCATCAGGCAACATAAATAACGAGATATATATGTATGTATACTATAGAAAGTGACTGCTGAGCGAAGCGAAGCGGAAAAAATTTTTGGTTTTTGGGGGTCCATTGGGGTACTAAAATTATTTTAAAGTTTGGCGCCGAGCAATTGGCGAGGCGCTAGAAAATATTGAATTTTTAGCCTCTAAAAACCCCCAAATTTTACTATCTGGCGACCATTTCGGGGGGAGGGGCGGCCGCCCCCCCCCGCCCAACCACTATCCTTATTTTTCCTCCTGTCCGACCGTTCCTGGGGGGGGGTCGGCCGCCCCCCCGCCCCCCTGGTTACGTCCCTGGTGGCATGGGTCAACCAGAATATTGTTTTGAAATTTTTATTTCAGATTTATGACTGAAGATGAACGAAGATATTTATCCTCTCTTGAAGATGAAAAGGCTAAATTGGAAAAAAAGCTAGCACGTTTAAAGGTACCTAGTGTCTATTTTTTATAAAGCATTTTATCAAATACAGCAGACCTGCTTGTGTGTGTAATTTGAGAGGGTCCTCTAGTAGCCAAGGTCAAAGCTTCGTTTACCTCTACTACCCGGCTTTAAAAAGAATAATAATGCTTATTAAACTGTTTTAATCAATTTTTTTTAATCAAATGAATAGGTAGTCGAACTCGTGCGCGGTTTGAAAATGCCCCACTCCCTCCCGCTTTATTGGAGGATTTGCCCCCCCCGTTTTATTGCCCCCCCGCGGAAAAATCAAAAATTATGACGCCATTTTTACCTATCATGACGCCATCATTGCGAAATTTTTGTAGTTTTTAACCTATTTCAATCCATTTTAAGCCATTTTAGACCTATTAGATCTTATTTTCGCTTTTTTCTCATTTTTTTCTCTTTTTTTCTCTTTCCTCCGGCTTGCCTCCCTTTCCTTGTTTCAAAAAAGTTGCCTCCCGTGCCCCCCTGTTTTGGAACTGCCCCCCCAATAAAACCCCCGGGGGCAGTGCACAGGTCTAGCAGTCTGGGTAGTAAAATAAAAAATAATATATACTGTAATACCGAATAATGTGCACTCCCACCAAATCGTTGGGAGACAGTCTTTACCCCTCGGAGGCACGCCAGTAATACTGAGATTGTTTTGTTTTAGAGAAATGCAGCAGCATCTACAAAAGCCAGAGAGAGGAAAAAAGAATATATAGAGAGTATTTATGAAGAAATATCAGGAAAACTCAAATCCCAACGCGAAGAACTGGGTTACGAATCTTTGTCTGACGAAGACTACGATGATCTGTCCGATGACTCTTTTGGAGATGTAAGAATCCTAAAAAACAATATTGGGCAAAAGAGAACGGATAGGAATATATTATTCACCATATCTATTAGAAAGACAGCATTAAAGTATTGATGGGCTTTAACCACAAATTTTTATTATGTGATTTTTGAATTTAGCCTTTAGCTTCTTCTAAGCTGGAGCAATCTACAGTGTAGGTGCCGAGGGGGATATACATATATCCCCACCATCATAGGTCACCGAAGGGGGGGGGTAGTAGGGGGGCCGCCCCCCCCCCCTGCGGCCTCTGAGACCTACCCCCCCTAAGGCCCATTTTTGACCCCTCCCCCCAATCGACCCCTTGAACCCCTGAGCCCCCCCCCCCTAAGGCCCATTTTTGCGACCCCCCCCCCCCCACCAGACAATCCCAAAAATATGCTTAAAAAATGGTCAAATTTTGTCAAAAAATTGTCAATTTTGGTCAAAAAAAAACACCCCGGGGTGTCACCACCCCCCCTTCTTTTTTAAAAAAAAAACACCCCGGGGTGTCACCCCCCCCCCTGGAGGAAAAAAACCTCCACACCCGGGGGTGTGGACCCCCCCTGAGCCGTCGAAGGTCGGTGACCTATGCCCACCATTAGAAGCTAAAGGCTAAATTCAAAAATCACATAATAAAAATTTGTGGTTAAAGTCACTAATATATTTTTAATGCTGTCTTTCTAATAGATATGGTGAATAATATATTCCTATCCGTTCTCTTTTGCCCAATATTGTTTTTTAGGATTCTTACATCTCCCAAAAGAGTCATCGGACAGATCATCGTCGTCTTCGTCAGACAAAGATTCGTAACCCAGTTCTTCGCGTTGGGATTTGAGTTTCCTGATATTTCTTCATAAATACTCTCTATATATTCTTTTTCCTCTCTCTGGCTTTTGTAGATGCTGCTGCATTTCTCTAAAACAAAACAATCTCATTGTGCTCTCGGCGTGCCTCCGAGGGGTAAAGACTGTCTCCCAACGATTTGGTGGGAGTGCACATTATTAGGTATTACGGTGTGTTTGTTGCTTTATTTTACTACCCAGACTGCTAAGCCTATGCACTGCCCCCCGGGGGTTTTATTGGGGGGGCAGTTCCAAAACAGGGGGGCACAGGGAGGCAACTTTTTTGAAACAAGGAAAGGGAGGCAAGCCGGAGGAAAGAGAAAGAAAAAAAATGAGAAAAAAGCGAAAATAAGATCTAATAGGTCTAAAATGGCTTAAAATGGATTGAAATAGGTTAAAAACTACAAAAATTTCTCAATGATGGCGTCATGATAGGTAAAAAATGGAGTCATAATTTTTTATTTTTACGCGAGGGGCAATAAAACAGGGGGGGGGGCAAATCCTCCAATAAAGCGGGAGGGAGTGAGGCAGTTGCAAACCGCGCACGAGTTCGACTACCTATTCATTTGATTAAAAAAAATTGATTAAAACAGTTTAATAAGCATTATTATTCTTTTTAAAGCCGGGTAGTAGAGGTAAACGAAGCTTTGACCTTGGCTACTAGAGGACCTCTCGAATTACTCACACACAAGCAGGTCTGCTGTATTTGATAAAATGCTTTATAAAATAGACACTAGGTACCTTTAAACGTGCTAGCTTTTTTTCCAATTTAGCCTTTTCATCTTCAAGAGAGGATAAATATCTTCGTTCATCTTCAGTCATAAATCTGAAATAAAAATTTCAAAACAATATTCTGGTTGACCCATGCCACCAGGGACGTAACCAGGGGGGCGGGGGGGCGGCCGACCCCCAGGAACGGTCGGACAGGAGGAAAAATAAGGATAGTGGTTGGGCGGGGGGGGGGGGCGGTCGCCCCTCCCCCCGAAAATGGTCGCCAGATAGTAAAATTTGGGGGTTTTTAGAGGCTAAAAATTCAATATATTTTCTAGCGCCTCGCCAATTGCTCGGCGCCAAACTTTAAAATAATTTTAGTACCCCAATGGACCCCCAAAGCGCTCACAAAAAATTTTTTCCGCTTCGCTTCGCTCAGCAGTCACTTTCTATAGTATACATACATATATATCTCGTTATTTATGTTGCCTGATGCTAATGTTATTATAAAGTTAGTACAATAATTTTTATAAGTAATAAGTACTCCACAGAAACAGACCTCTGCACGGTCTGGAAATGCACCCTCCCTCCTTTTTATTGGAGGATTTGCCCCCCACCCGTTTTATTGCCCACCCCCGCCAAAAATAAAAAAGTACCCTAAAATTATGACGCCATTTTTGACCAATGATGACGCCATCATCGCGAATTTTTTGCAGTTTTTAGCCTAATTCAACGTATTTTAAGCCATTTTAGAGCTATCTTTACCTTATTTTCGCTTTTTTTGTCTATTTTCCCCTTCGTTTTTCTCTTTTTTTTCTTCCCCCTGTTTGCCCCCCCCCCCGTTTCAAAAAAGTTGCGCCCCATCCCCCCCCCCCCATTTTGGAATTGCCCCTCCTCGTTTTAACCCCGGGGGGGGGGGGGGGGGCGAGCACAGGTCTGCAGAAAGCAAAACAAACAATCATATTGGTTGATTTATGTACCTCCCCCCCTCCTAAATTTTCCAGCCGCCTCTAGCATTGGCTCGGATTTTTTTCATATAGGTAGGTAGGTACCTTAGAAAACATGGAGCCGAGATGCTGCTCATGTGGTTTGGTTTACAATGTGGGTTTAGCCAAGGGGTCTGAAAGGTCTCTAAATTCCTTTTTTGTAAAATCCAGGCTCTGCCAATGTGTGCTTATGTAATTTTTAATTAAGAAAACATGTTTTTACCGCTAAAAACATTAGATAATAGGTTATTAGGCCAAAAACAGTGTATTATACAGCTTTATCTGCGTTTATCCCTGCTTTTTTAACGTTTTAAAAAATTAATGGGGGGCGCCGCCCCCCCCCCCCAAAATTTCGGGGGGGGGGAGGGGGGCTCGCCCCCCCCCCGAAATTTTTGAAGCGGAGCCTCTCACCCCCCCCATGATGAAACTCTGGATACGTCCCTGCATGCCACTGAAAAATTATTTTATGTTAAATATGTTTTAAATAAAAATTTTGAAAATCCGCATCTTGTGCTTACAAAAATGGCTATTAAAAACTTTAAAATGTAAGGACTCTCGCAATTAATTCTTATAAAATGTAAGATAGTTATCTTCTTAAGCACGATAAACTTCTGGATTTTCTACCTTTTTCGAATTGAACATTTTGATGTTCTTTGATCTGCTCGCTGATCCGATCGATATCGGCCTTACAGCGCTGTTGAGCCGGATAAGGTGAATTAATGTTGTTGTTTTTTCGCTTAGGCTTTCGCATGTCCTCCAGTTTGCGAGCCACTTCCCGCAAGGTGACCTTGCCTAACAATAAAACATTTTATTAATTTATAAACTTAAAATATGAGAAGCTGGAGCAAATTTGTTGATAATATCTTCGCGGAAAACGGTGAAACAAATTTATTTTTTTATTATCCATTTAGATAATTTCATAATAGTTACAAAATAAATTGAGCACAGACGCGAAAAACTTCTTATATTAATTAAACCAGCAGATTTTAATTTTTCACATTGTAAAATTTATTTTTGACTGCTTTATTTTGCTGTTTAGGCTAATAATTTTATAATATTATTATAGCCAAAAATTAATTTATTATTTAGGTTTTCAATAATATTAAAAACTTTTGTTAAGTTTTTAATTAATTTAAAGACTCTGACAAATCTTAATAGGGTATACTTTTAGTTTCAATTTAAATTCAATTTCGAATTAGGCTAAAAAAATTACGTTCGTTAGACTAGTTTTTAAAGCTAGTTTGTGGCAATCTTACATGAATTATTTATTTTTTTATTATTTACTTTTATTTTTTGTAAACTATTTACTTTTTTTAGCTTTTTCATTGGTAAAACATTAAACATAGTTTTCAATTCATGTTGGTTCATAACTTTTTAATATAAAATTTTAGATACCTTTAAAATTAAATAATATATTTGCCCTAAAAAGTCTAAGCAAGTGGAAGGGAAGTGGGTGGTAGTTATTCTCTTTAAAAAATCTTGTAACTGCCCAAACTTCTCCTCTCTCCCCCCAAAAAAAAAATTTTGAGGTTACCCTTAGGAGACCTCCTAGCCCCGCCCCTAAGGTTTGGGGAGTCTCGGCAGTGAAAAACGCTAAAATTTACAATGTTTTGTTGGAGTCATACACAAACATTGGCACGGGGTGTTAGGGGGTTAACCGCGTCCCCCAAATTCTGAGAAGGGGATTTGTTTAACCCCCCCCCACTTAGAAGTGGGGGAGGGAAGTAAACGTCCCAATTTTGGAAAAATTAAGGAATAAAATGCCTTCAGATGGCTTTTCAGTACCTCCAAACTTAAGTTTTAAAGTCAAATTGTGTGTTTCAAGGAATAAAAACCTCAAAAATTTATTAAAAAGACTTTTAAACCAAAATTTAGCGTTTTTACCTGTTCTTTCTTCAAAATTAAAAACCTATTCTTATGGTCTCACCACTAAAAACGATATGGGTAAAATGCGTTTCTCGGATTTTAAGCCCCCTAATAGGACTGAGCACTCCCCACTCCAAACCAACTCCATGATGATTTATACCGTAAAAAAAATTTTGGAACATCCCCCTTTCAAATTTTGGGGTTGTATGTATGGACCCCCTTCTCCAAAAAAAAATCCGGGAGGCTGCACAATGCACACTCCACTTTTATGACCCTAGGTTGCTAGGTATAGGTACATTATTCTAAAACAAGTAAAGAGAGTAAAAACTTCTTTTTATCTATGTGTCGATCGAATTTACATATATTTCTTAAAATTTAATTAAGATAATGCATTTTTATATGCACTTAGACTTTTAGATAAAACAACATCTTTAGGTAGATAATTCCAATAAGTTATGGGGACCTATTGCACGGTCTGAAAATGCCCCCCCCCGTTTTATTGGGGGATTTGCACCCCACTTTCCCTGCCCCCCCCCACGAAAAATGAAAAAGTACCCTAAAAATATGACGCCATTTTCGGTTTATTATAGCGCCATAATCGCCAATTTTATTCAGTTTTCGGCCTGCTTCAATGTATTTTAAGCCATTTTAGACCTATTTTTACCTTATTTCCGCTTCTCCTTTTCTCTTTTTTCTTTCCCTTCTGCTTGCCCCCCCGTTTCGAAAGTTACCATTTTCAAAGTACCCCCATTATAACCCCGAAAAAAGGGGCCAGTGCGCAGGTCTGGTTTATAACTATGTGAGAAAATGAAGTAAAACATCTTGAAGGAGCTCGTGGTTGAAATAATTTTGAAAAAAACGGTGATCCTCACTAGTTGGAAAAGTAGCATATTTAAAAAATTTTTCAAATTTGATGCCATTTATTCCTTTTATAATAAAAAAAAACACATATTAAGATCCATTTTTATACGTCTTTTTTCCAAAGGAATTAAGATTTAATATTTGTAAACGATCAATATCGTTTAATTGAGAGGACAATCGACATCTTGAAAAAAGCCTACGCGTAGATTTAATATAACATGGTCATTGAAAACTTTTAATCAAAATTGCAGGTCTGATCTAATAGTAACTAAAAATGTGTTGGAAAACAAGTCTCCATACGTGTACCAACTTATCGATTCTGATTGATCAAAATGTAAAATATGCATGTGAAACATTTTTATATTCCAAATCGGACTCCGTAGACCTTAATTTTGAGGTTATTTTTGGATTTAAGCCTTCTGTAAAAAGTTATTATGAACCTATTTAGGCCCAAAAATTGTCTATTTTAGCATGTATAATTTATGTTGTTGAGAAAAAAAATTTTAATAATTAACAAAAATAAGTTAAAAATTATATTTTTACATTGCTGAAAAGTCTGAAAAATTTAAAAATATCTAAAAAAAATTCAAAAATTCGTTGGTCACATGGACCACCAAAAACATGGACAAAAATTTTTGTTAGGTTTTAAAGCTAATTTAGCTTATATTTGCTAATACTAGTTATCCTAAGCTTAAACAAAGAGTAAAAATAAAGCTAAATAGTATTTTGAAAAAATATTTTTTTTATTTATGTTTTTGACGAATTTTCTTTTTTTTTTTAAAAAATTGAAATTTATCCCATTTTCGACTGGTTGTCATGCATAATGGTAGACACCAAAAAAATTTTGAGCTGTATTTAGAACCACCAGACTCTGGGCAATTCGAAAAAAATACTTTTAAGTTATTTAATAACTAAATAAAAAAATTTTCTAACGGCATAACTTTTACATACCAAACATAGGCAATTTTTGGGTTAAAATGGGCTTATAACTTTTTAGGAAGACCTTAATCGTAACAATAAATTCCAAAATAGTATGTATACGTGTCTGATTTGGACTACTACAAGTGTTTCATATGCGTATTTTACTTTTCGGATCGGTAAAACTGATAATTGGTACACGTGTGGGACTTGCACCAAAATGTTTTTAATCAGTAGTTGTTAACTAAATTTTTTAAACAAATTTTTTGACGCGTTTTTCACCTTTTTTCGCTAAATGTAAAATTTTTAGTCGAAAAAAATTATTTAAAAATATTATTAAATTGTTTTCGCATACATACTGTTACTGTTTACTGTTCATCCATATGGCCCTTTATACAAAGTCACGCAATTACCTGCTGATAACTTTTCACAAAGATCATTGATAATATTTTTCTTCTTGTTGCGTTTGCGAGTGGAGGCTTCAGCATTAGCCTAAACCAAATTCGTAATCAATCGCAGAAGGTGGAACTTGTATCATCGTAGAATTGTTAGTTTTATATTTGAAATATTAACATTATTTTCTTTTTTCGAGCAGTAAATGGTGTAAATAGGTCACTGCATTAGAATTATTACCATTTAACAATTAATTTTTAAAAAATTCTTAGTTTTTTACGGACATGAGTTCATAATGAAATCTGTCATAACGATTACAATGGCGTAATATAATGATAAGGGCGCCATCAAAACAAAAAAAAAAAAACAAACACATGCACCAAATATTTTTTAATAATAAAAAAAATTACCTGAAGGCGTTTAAGTTTTTGCGTAAGCTTCTTTCGGGTAAGTTTAAGTTCTTCCAAATGTTCGGCTTGATCCAAGTTGAGCTGCAAACCTTCCGATTCGAGGACTTCTAATTCGGCTATTTCTCGGTCAATTCGAGCCAAATTTTCAACTGTGGTCTCTTGCGCGGGTTTGGGCACCACCGGAGTCTTTATTTGATTTATGGAAACATTAAGGCTGGGTCCCAATTCCGCCATATTTCGAGAATTTCGAGCGAAATTCCCGGAAATTGCTGACGATTGTGGCGCCACACGTCTCACTGAACTGCGCCACCACTGCGCAGCGAGTTAATTTTGCGGTAAACAGCAGCGTATGCAGATTTTTCGATGGCGTATACTGTTGAACGGTGACGTGAAAAATCCCCTTAAAAGTAGTGTAAAATCCCCATGGCGAAATTCCCCGTAACGTAGAGCAAATTCCCCATAACAATCAGAAATGCTTTTGCAAATTAAATGTGTTAAAAAAAAACTAAGTTTTAATCATAAAAGCATTAAGAATGTTTAAATTTTTTCCTAAGCAAAGCCCTAAAATCAAGCTAAATTTTATCCTGATAAAATCAAAAATATATAATATACCGAAAAATGTGCAACTTTTCTGATAAAGTGAAAAAAAGTAGGCCATTATAATGAGCCTCTCCATTTAAATGACACTCTCCACTATAATGGCATAGTAGCAATTAATTCGGCGAGTTAAACTGGAGAGGAAGCTATTATAATAGCCATTTATTGATTTACTTTCACTTCATATATACTCACATGTGTAATACTGTCCGTGCCGCACGAGTTTTCCCATTGACCCGAAGGTACTTTGAATTTTCACAAAGGCTAAAAAAGTTATGATTTAAACGGTTAACTAAAAAATAATACCACACAGCATTCAATACGCACACAACATTTTTTTGTTTTAAAAACCCACTTGAGATGGATTCCAAAAATATAATGTATTAACATTATTTATTTCATTTATATCATCTTGTTTGACAATGGAAGGGGGAGAGTTCGAATTTTGTTCAAACTCAATAGTTATTTTATTACAAAGTTATGATTGTTTTTGAATAGTTTCTTAACTAAAATATTTTTTTAAACTATACATTAGAATCATAGAAAAATATGAAATCGGCAAATGAAATAGGCAAATAAAATCTAACTGACCTCTATAATTACAGTATTAAATCGACTATTTTACTATAAAACCATTCAAAATTTTTAACTAAAGCGGTTTAATAATAAAGATCAAAGATACATCATAAAGATCTGCCTACTTCAAAAATCTGCCATCATAAAGATATGTTCTGCTTACTTCGCCAACTACTTTCTGCCTACTTCGCTTACTACTTTCTGACTACCTTGTAACTACTTTGTTAACTACTTGTATTAACTACTTTATTTTTTGAAAGTAGGTAGTTAAGTAGGTAGTTAACTACTTCTATAAAAGAAATTAGGTAGTTTAGTTAGCCAAAATTATGGTAGTTAAGTAGTTAAGTAGTTAACTACTTAAGTAGTTATCACAACACTAGATTTTAAAGCTATTTAAGACATACAATAATCATCGAAATATATTTTGATTTTTTTTTAAAAATCCTTAAAAGATTCAAGTCGAAAAAGCTGAATTTGTTAAGAGCGTTGAAAAAAAAATTTATTAGTCTGTTAAAAAATAATTGAGACTAAAATAGTTATGAAACTTAAACTTTAAACGTTATATCTTAAAATATCAGTGTGCAGCTTAGAGTATTGTCTATCAGTTAAAACTTAAGAAAACCTGATGTTCACGGACGCCGTTACCACGGCCGATACGGTAAAAAAACCTGTGCCTTAAAAAATTACTTTTTATTATATTAGTAAAAAATAATAAATGCCGCTTGATATCCTGTTAAAACAAGCTTTTTCGAGCATTTCCTGAAAATTTTAGCACGATTAAAACAGTGATTTTTTTAAGAATTTTAACGCGACAGGTTTTCAAGTGCTTTTTTATTTGTTCACAGGTCCCGGTTTCCCTGCAGGCACAAATTATAATATGTTAAAGACTGGTTCATACTTATGACAAAACGTCCTTTGGAGAAAGTCCAAAGGACAATTTTAGAAAAGTCAAAACGTCCTTTGGACTTTTTCTTTGGACGAAGTATGAACGCTACTTAGAATGTGTCCTTTGGACTAAGTCCAAAGGAAAAAATACAAAAGGAAAAGTCCAAAAGACAAAAAGTATGAACACATCGTCCTTTGGATTTTGTCCTTTAGACCTTGTCGGACAAAGTCCAAAGGAGGTTTTTACGCTGTATTTGTTCTTTGGAAAAATTCCAAAGGACTTCTGTCCTTTGGACTTTGTCCAAAGAACGTTTTGTCAAAAGTATGAACCAGCCTTAAGGCTACCGCGGATTTGTCATTAAGATACAACTAAAAGGATAATTTAGCTTCAAAATTACTTTATCTCTTAGCGCTAAATGATACTAGGAATGAAATTAAAAAAACAGGGGGTGAAGAAAATGGAACAAAATAGAAAAAATGCTGTGAAGTCCCCAACATTTCTGAAGCTTAAATTCACTAAGAAAAACAGCAGTTACAAAAACTAATAAAATATTTAAAACGAACATATTTGCACGAATCTATTTTTCCAAAAATTCTAAACAAAAAAGTTTTGTAGCCTTTAAACAAAGATTTCTAAAAACCTTTTTACACATACAAAATCCACAGGTTTGAAGGCTTATTGTAAGCTTAATATTAGGTTTTTTTACACAAACGATATCTTAAAAGACGTCTTATGTAATCAATTTTCGATTTCTAGTGGTTTCGATAAAAATTTTTTTTCGGGCATTTGTATTTGCCTTCCCTTAGCCCCCGGGAAGTTCACCCGCTTGCCCACCAAAAAATCTACTTCACAGTTGAGCTTGAGCCTGAGATTTATTGTGAGCTTGAGCTTGAGCTTAGTACTCACAATTAAATATATGTGAGTACCAATTGGTATTGAGCATTTGTGAGCAGCTCAATGCATCCCTATTCACAAGAAAGCGAAAAACATTAAGTGGGACCACGAATAAAACACTTCGTGAAAAAACGGGAAAACTGGCCGCATTCGGACTGTCATAAAAAAGACTCAGTGTTCCAATCCTGCACAAATTTTCAGGAAGCATCAAAAATATGTTTTAACAGCATAGCAAGTAGTGTTTCTGATTTCGCACCAATAAAAATGTTTTTGCTTTTTTGAGGCCCAAGTTGTTTTTACCGCATTGACCGTAATGTGATGGCGTTATTGATGAACATCAGTTTTTAGGTTTTAACTGATAGCCAAATGTATCTTTGCTATACACTGTTATTGTAGTGATTCGTTTGGCCGTTTTTGAGATATAACGTTTTAAATTTTACGTTTTATCGCCAGTCTCAATCATTTTTGAACAGACTATAATTTTAATAACATGGAACATAAATTGTTTTATTCGTGTTTTCATAAGCAACACAATGATTTCCTTAACCTGTAATTAACAAAAATATACATAACAAATAAAAATTATAAGATTTTTAAATTTTGGCACAAATTAAAAGATTTTAAGCCTACCACTGATTTGTCATTATTTATTTATTTATTATTATTGATATTCTTTAATTATTCATCAAAGCAGCACAAAAAAGAGCAGAGCTCTGGAGCTCCTAAAAGCGGCTCAGAGCTTCAGGGGGGAATCAACTATACACAATGAAAACACAACCGGAACAGTATTACGCATTGCCTGCACTGCACAACACAAACAAGACTTGTAAATTTTAGTGTTTAATCTATACAAATATCTATAAATGTGTCAAGCCAAATCATGTAATCTGTAATTTATTTAATTATTAATTTTGTAAAATTTATGAACCGATATAATAAATTAATTTTTTTCAATGGATATTCCTAACCGTCCAGCATAGTTTTATCTAACTCACTTTCTATTTTTACTAAACGATTAAATTATTACAACTTATAATATTGTAGCTTGTGCATTCAGTTATATTTTATTCAGTTATATTTTATTCAGTTATATTTTATTTAGTTACAGTTATATATTATACAGTTATGTTAATGAAATTACAAAAAACCGTTGGAACATTTATTCCAACTAACCCTACACGTTTTTTTTCCTTTCCTCCTTTTGCTTTTGATTGTTTTTTTGTTTGTAATATTTATTGATATTGTGATTTATATTTTGTAGGTATTTTATCTTAACTATTGTACTCATTTGTTATAATAATAAGGTGTACAATAAATATTTTTCATTTCATTTTCTTATTTTATGTCCAAACTTTAATTTTTATATAATTTAAAAGGACCGTATTTTCTTTTATAATTACTGGGGGGAACGGGACACGAGGGTACTGGACACGAGGGTACTGGACACGAGGGTACTGGACACGAGGGTACTGGACACGAAGGTACTGGGCTTAAAAAAATTGCGTTCACCACAACCTCGCAGCAAAATCGATTTATTATGCAAAGGGGGACACGAAGGTGCTGGACACTAGGGTACTGACGAGCGAAAAACATAACCTTCCCGCATAAAGCGGAATAAACTTATTGCATAACAATAGTTTATTATATTTAAATATCATTTAGTTTGTTTGACTGAGTTATAAAAGAGGATTATAAAAATAAAATTATTGAAAAGACATAAAACAAAAATAATAATTTCATAACATTAAAACGTTTTCGTGTAATTTGTCCACATTTTCGTGATTTTTTTTATATAATAACTAGCTTTAAAAATCTTGAGAATCTATGAGACGACTTGAAAGATAATGAGCATTAAGGTTGCTGTTATGCTTTGATTGTGCTGTCAAAACATTTTTGTGGTTATTTTTCGTGGTGTGTTGAAAAAAAATGAATTCTTAAAAATGCCTTCGGAAAAAATAACTGCAGAAATAATTGCAAATAAAACAGTTTAGTAAAATATTTTCCGAAAAACAATTGCTTGCCTTTTTTTAACAGTAAATTATTCGGTATTTTTAAAAAGCACACTATTATTGAAATATTATGATAAAGTTTAGCTTAATTTTTAGGTTTTGCTTAGGCTTAGGAAAATAAATTTTACCGTGCAATGTGTTTTGAAGACTCCCAAGGATTCGTTGTTGGATTATTTAACTCACGACTCAATACTTAGATTTAAATGTATAAAATATCATACATGAAAAATCTAACAATTGTATGTTTTTGGGTTTTAAAAGCACATGTTGTTTGCCTTGTTTTAAATGATCAACATGTGTTCAAGTAAATTCCTAAAGCTAGAGTGGACTAAAAAAGGCAAGAAGTTATTTTTTACTTTTCTACTGCTAAAATCTATTTTTGCAGAAATTATTATCTTTAAAGATTTTATCAAAGAAAACTCATTTATTTTAATCAAGAGTCGATGAAAGAGTTTAAATATAAAAAAGACAGCAAAAAACTGAAACTCGCTTCGATTTTCGTACGAGTATATGATTTAGAAAAAAAAAAAACAAAAAAACAGTAATTAAATAACTTCTTGGCGTTCTCATTCCACTCATGGTTGTTTAATAATAATTTTTTAGTTTTTCAAAGGCAGGGTTTCGAAGCTCCAGAGATTCGGAGATAGCTTCAAACATTATCATTGTTTTTATTAAAAACCCATGGTATAAATTGTGTGTAATATAACCTTTAAAAATTTCATGTTTTAGTATGATGTTTTATTAAACAATTTACGTAGTTTTTTGATTATTAAATTGCATTATATTTAAGCAAGAAAAAATGTTATTTATAATTAAAAACGAAACGACTTATGTAACGTTTAATTTTGTTCACGTTCAAACGATTAAAATTTAGTTCGGCTCATTCAGTTTAAAAAATTTACATATTTGTGGCAAACGTATTTTTTCTTAGCTCAGTACTCTCGTGTCCGGTACCCTCGTGTCCAGTACCCTCGTGTCCAGTACCCTCGTGTCCAGTACCCTCGTGTCCAGTACCCTCGTGTCCTAGAATCATTACTGGGTCTTATAAGTCATTAATAGGTCGATGTATGGGGGGGGGGGGGTAACCCACACAATAATATGGTGGGATTTGTTTAAAACTAACTTTATTAAACTAATAATTTTTAAAATAACAAACGAAAACGGGACTTTTAAAAATTTCTGGCTAACGCCGGGTAGGTTTATCTTTGGGGTCAATTATGAAACGGCAGCGTACTTATGAGAAAGGTGTGCCTTCCTTCCCCCTTCATTCTATTTTGTTTATTAATTTCGTTTAAATCTTGTAAAAAAAATTTAACCTTGTATTAATAAAATAGTGTTTCTTGTGACAATGTTTGTGTAAAACTAAATTGTGCAACAAAGCCTTTGTTATGACGCTTTGTATCGCCTCTATTGTAGTCATAGCAACATGGCCGATCGAATATTTTATAGTTTTTTACTTAAGCTGAAGCAGTACATTTATTTAAAATAGTTTGGAAAATGATTTTTATAAATGTTTTTTATTATTTATTTAATTGGGTTAGATATCGAAACAGCTACGTAACAATATAACTTGGCTAAAATTAAACAATGTGATTAAAAGATCGTTTAGAGTTATCATTAACTGAATGATTATAGTGTTCTTTAAATATTTTTATTAAACGGGTTGCTTAAACTAATAATTGAATTTGAAAATGCCAAAAGATAAACGAAGAAAGAGCAGTAAAAAATCAAAAGAGAAACTGGAATCTTTGGAACATCTTGATGATGTTTGTCAAAATGATGAAAATAAAAATACTAATGATATGGAAGATAAGAACAAAGAAACAGGTATATTAGTTTGAAGTATTTTTTTACTTATTTTATCTAAATAAATTAGCAATTTTATTACTTTATATATTATTTCTAAAAAAATTGATTTGTAATAAGTTTGAAAATTATAAATTTGGCACTCTACGGAGATAAAATAAAATTACGCAATGTGGCATAATTTTTCGCACTTAAATTTGTGTTCCTGTGAAGGTGCGATAGATAAATTTTTTTTTTTTTACTTTTTACTAAGTGTTTTTTATTCATTAAAATATCGCAACATTCAGAATTTAAAAACAAATAGCTTTGCATATCAGTAAAAAATAAACAAGTTATGACCTTCCAAAAAACTAAAATTGGTAATTTTTAAAAAAACAAAGTGACATTTCTGATATACAACACTGGTGAGCGCCACCAAATGCATTCTTGGTACCACTCAAGCAAAAGTGAGCTGATGCAAATAATGTGGCTACTTCGATTGCTAAAAATTATTCGTAACATGTGACTCGAGTACAGTGTATAATAGTAGGAAGTATTATAGTTCATTGTCTTTTGTAAATAAGGTTTCTAGCTTATCAAACCTATCAAACTTACCAAAAACAATTTATTTAAAAATACGGTAGATTTTGAAACAATATTTAGCGAATCGCAGCTTCAAGCGAACAGAAAATAAACAGATACATTTATACCACCATTCAATGCTTGATGTTACGTTATTTTTCAAAGGATTATGACAAACCTAAATAAATTTTAGCCTCTTGTTTCCTCTTTGCCTTTTTAGTAGAACTAATCGGGCTGAAATTAAGAAAAATACAAATATCAAATTTGAAGTAGGTTGGTTTGGTATTAAAAAAGTAGTCCGTTCTGGGCATTAATAAAGCTTATGAACAATCACGACGGTTAATTCAATGTACACAAAAGTCTCGAGAAGAATTAAATGTAATTGGTATATGACGTTGGTGAACTAAAAAAATAAGCATAAAAAGTTTAGAAAGCCAACTATTTGGCTCTTTTTTCAACATTTTTCTAAAACAAGTGGTTGTCTATATTTTTTACTTATCTTTTTTTAGTTAACTACCGTTATATACGAATTATTTCTGTTTTTTCCCGAGACCTTTGTGTACATTGAATTAATCGTCGTGATTGTTCATTAGTGAAACTGTGACTTTAAACTGAAATAAAACTTTTTGTTATGTTACAAAAACAAAAACTTATTAAATATTGTTTTATTTATAGGAAAGTATGAAGAAAATCATCAAGCAACTAATTTAGATCCATTGAGACTTTTGATAGTTTCCAGTCGAGCTAAAAACATACCTAATATGACAAGAGCTATACGACCGAATGTTGTAATGGTTCAGTATAAATATGAAAATTCAACGTTAGATGGAATTTTAGGTTTGTGAATTATACATTCAGATAATCAATAAGTTGTAAATTAAGTTTATAATGAATTACAGTGGTCTTATCAATAGTGACTATAAACCAATAGCGCTAAAATTAAAATGGGTCCTTTTTATTTTGTATCGGCTGAAATTTGCTCAATATTTCAACGCAATGGCCAACTGATTCTTTATTGCAAATTATTTGCACAAATAAAACATTATTACTCTTCAAGTTTTATGTCAAATATACTATGTTAAATTTAAATCTATAAAAAAATTTGTATAATTGTAATATAATATTTTTGTTAAGGGCTGGCAGCTCAGGCTCTCGGTAGCCGCAAGGTGGAAAGCGTTGCATTCGTACTTCACGCTTCTGGAAATCAAATATATCTCTGCGCAGAAGGTGACAAAGTAATGCAATTTCTTTATATACTATCAATTACAAAATAAAAAAAAACCAACTTCAGGAAATGTTTATTTTATCATCATTTTAACGTAGAATAATTGAATTGACTCAAGCAAAATATTATTTAAAATCCATCTTTTAGCTGTTGCGCGGTGTACGGTCATTTATTTTTACGCGTGAGCTACTGTTTTATATTTTCTTTAATAATATGTAAAACAAAAATCTAAAAGAAATTTACATGAAAATATCATAATTTTTATTTTAATTTAAGCACCTAATAATAATAAGTTAGTATTAATAAATACGCGTTTCTTTGCTCCGGGTCTGAAGTTGTGGACAAGATAAATAATGAGATCGTTACAACCCAAGAATGTAGCTATTTGGAGAAAAAAACGCTTAAATTAATAAATTAGAAATATTAAGATACTAGTTATTTAATACATTTCGTAATTGAACCTAATTTAAAAATTAAGCTTTTCGGTTCCGTAGCGTATATTCTGTTAAGTTTAATTAATATCCGTTCAGTAAAAATGATTTATTTTTGAAAAGTGGTGTACGGAAAAAACATTCGGAATGACCAAGCGGTGTTCTTGCTAATAACTCGTTAACCGTTGGGAATTAATTTTTGGCGTAATACAATTTTTTTTCTCAATGTGAACTGACACATCGATTAGTATTAGTATTAATTACAAAACAATAAAAATACACCATAAATTAGTACACTGTACCTTTAAAATATTGTAATAAAAATTTTATAATATGAAAATAATATCTCCATTCCATACCATTTTCAAATAATTGCCAGAGTTTACTGTATAATAAATGTAATTATTTTTATAGATGGTCACCGCGGAAAGTATAATTGAGCAAGTTTCTGTAAGAGAATTTTTTTCAACACTTGGCAGAAACCATGTGGATTTCTCTTGGGTAAATGCCAGAATGGATTTTTTAGCTTGCCCTTGCGCGGAATGTATAGAAGGAGGATTGATAGCCAATGTGATAGAATCACTGTTTCCTCAGGAAGTATGCTCTTTATTCTGTAATTACTAGATTTAATTTTAGAACTAAAAATAAAAGTGTTATATAGATAGATAGATAACATGCCACTGCCGCACCGCCTAGAACCCTTGGTGCTCTTATTGGGTGCATAAAATCAACAGTGCCAAAGAGAAAAAAACCATGGCCTAACATAACCACAACTACAGCAAGATTAAATTAAAACCAGAAAAAATAAACTACAGCTAAACCCAGGATAAAGCAGCAAAACAGAAATGGTTAATTAAGTACAGTTAACATGAAAGTTAGTTAAAATTGTTATTAAAATTATTAGTTTATTACATTGATTAATTTATGAATAAGACAAATGTTAGTAAAAGTTAGTACCTTGTACACAATTTAGGAGTCTTAAAAATTTATATGTAGCAATAAGGTCCACTCTAGTTCCAAAAAGTTGTTTTGGCATATCAGGGACACCATTTTATATAGGATATTTGCTGTTGGAAAACGGTTGAAACAGCATAAAAGTATGATACGAGTTAGACTTTTGGGAAACAACAGTACAGCATCTTTCTTGGCTGGTTTCTTTTTTCGGTGCAGCATTAATCTTGCTGAAGAAGTGCCACATTCTTAAAAAAGTCATTATGGGATTTGCGGAAGGTAGTACTTAGAGTTCTTTTAGCAATTTCTAAGGTAGTCGAGAAGATAGGGTTTAGTACAATCGATTTGCGATGCTTCCCGGGCCATTGCATCCGCTGCTATGTTCCCTGGAATTTCTTGTAGGTGGCCTGGTATCCATTGCAAAACAACAGTATCTACTTGTAAGTTTGGATTTGAAGTGACATCGTCTACATGTATTAAAAAATCGTTAACGAGAGGTTCTGCATGAGCGCAACTTTTAACAGAATTGTGGATTTAATATATTGCCGATAAACTGTCACACAGGACCACTAATTTCTTGAAACCAACAGGCATTCGTGGATGTTTTGCTTGTAATGTTAGAACTTGGATTCCATTAATTAGACCTCGGAGTTTAATATCACAGATACTCCATAGTGAGCTAACGGGTGTAATAGATCGAATTTGTGTATCTTGTCCATGATAAAAAACGGCAACCCCTGATCCAGCAATATTTTCATGAGTGTTAAGTGAACCATCTGTATATATTTGAAGATATTTTGGACTAAGACTACAGTTCATCAATTTCAATTTGGGATATTAATTTATTTTTAGTACAGATTTTAAGTTTTGGATTATTAATTTCTGTTAGATTACGAGAGAGTACATTGATGGGAGTTTTTGACATTTTATCAAGATCTGGTGATATAGATGACGACCGCTCAAAATTTACAACAACACTATTCTTTCGTTTTATCCTTTTGACGCCTTGTGTTCTTAAGAAATGATTAGTTTCTTCTAAGGATCTTTTACCCAAATAATTATCCGGTAGCCGTGGTAGTCGTCGGTATTATAATATAGATAAATCCATAACCAAGACTGAAAAAAGCTTTTTTTTTAGCTATCATGCCATTGGCGAAAAACCGGGATGTAATGCATTACATGAAACCTTTTACTTCCATTCATAGTTTACTTATTTTTTTACCTTAAACATCATATGCACACGCTTTTTTTAAAGTGCTCCAAAGAAAAAAATCCAAAAGTTATATTTTGGTTGAAATAGGTTTTTTTTGTATTTTACTCTTTAGTACATAAAATTAACAATACTTCACAATAAAAAAACGCCTTATTTTTTAACCATATGTTTTTATTTTGATTTTTAAATGCTATGGACAAAGTACGATTAGGTTTAACGGATAAATTTTTGATTAAAATCATCTAATATTGCTATTTTTTCTTCGGCGTTTAATTTTTTTAGTACAATAAAGGAATTTTCAGATTCCTGTCGGAATGTCTGTGGATCTCATTGGAACCGGAGTGCCCTTTTGCAGAATAGGTGTGGAGGCCGATCAAACAAACTCGTACGTAAACCTAACTACATTTTTATGTATTTTCAAAAAAAATCAATTTTCAAAAAACCTGGTTCGTACAAAAATCGTAATTATTTGAATTTTAATAGAAATAAATCATGAATCTTGTGAATATAATAACACTAGGAGACGTTTATTTATTAATTTTAAATAAAAATTAATAATTTATGTAGTTTTTTTATTTTCAAGTTAATTTAATTATGTGCGAAAAGGACCGCTTTTCCAAAACAAAACATGTAACATAAACTTGGTTCACTGGAAAACGACCGAAAGCAATTTATTTATCGCTGCGCTGTTCCATGTTTTTAAATACGTGTTTTTAACATTTTAATCTTGAGTTTTAGTACAGTTGGGTCCTTATACTTTCAATTGGAATTGCTTTCTGGTGGGGGTAAAATTCGTTCCAAATTACAACAAAACACAACTGCCGGGTATGAAAAAATTCGCGTCGTCGGAAAAGGTAAACTTTCTGTTTTGTTTTTTAATATGTGATATTGGCGCACCATAAACAAAACAAAATTACTTTAGATGAATATCCAGCAAATAAATAAAAACTGTCCGAACGGAAAAAAACCTTAATTTTTATATTTTGTATTTCAACTTAAAACAATCTTATCCAGGGTTTTGACAAAAATATGCACGCACTTTGAAATCAATAGGGAAATGTTTTTCGATAATCCAAAAACCTTCTTAATTCACAAACGTTTGCCTTTCAAAGTGAAAATACGTGTGTGACGCAATTTGTCGTTTTGAAGCAGGTACGATTCAAGTCATTGTTTCACATATTACAAAATAAGTTGACGAATTTACTAAAGCATAGCAACTGGATTTATAGGTGCTTTTGGTGCTGCGGTTTTGTATCGAAGAAAAGACGACGATTCCCTCGTGATTTTGAAAGAAATCAATATGCATGATTTGTCTTCTCAGGAGCGGCAACTAGCACTTAACGAGGTTTCCATCTTATCTAAACTGGAACACCCAAACATCGTCGCCTATTATGACAGTTTCGAGGAAGATGGAATTCTTATGATAGAAATGGAATACGCTGATGGAGGGTGACAGTTACATTTACCATCAATTTTAAAATACTTAAACTTACCAAACTTAAATATTAGGAAATACACAGAACAAAAAAAATTATTTTTTGTTTGATAAATTATACATACGGTTTGAATACTGTATGATTTGCGCTGCTAGCTCCTATGAGCGAAAGTACCATATTGTTATTGTAAAAATTATTTGCTATTTTAATCACAGTTGATGGAGTGATTATAATAACAAGCAATAATAGTAATAAAACATAAATGCATAGCTATGCAATATACAAAAATAGTTTAGTTCTTTTTGGTTGCCCCATAGTGGTCCAGCAGTTATTTTATTTAGTTATTTAAGACGCCATGTGTCATTTGTATAATATGAATATTGGTTATTGGTATCTCAGCTGCTGTGTCGTTGAATTCACCAAAGTTCAACACCCCTTCTATAAAAACTAAAAAAAAAACAAAGAAACAAAATTTAAAGTCTATTTTAATTAATTTGGAAGCAAAATACTCGTAAATTAAATTTTTAACACACTGCATTTTGTAATGTTCTTATAATAAATTTTATTTTAAATGTCAACAAATTAAAACACAATAAATACATAATATAGTAAAAAAATGGAAAAATTGAATACAAATACACTAATATTTTTACGGAAATGTTATGTTCTTCGTAAATATAAATTTTTGTGATTACATAGTAAGAAACCGTATCACAAATGAAACTATAAATAATTTAAAAAAATATACAAAAGCATAGCAAAAAAAATTTTTTATTTTCTAACCCAAACTCTACATATCATAAATATTTAAAGATTCAATAGTTTTCAGGACTTTATCTCAATTTTTAATAAAGCGAGAACGTCCAATGGAAGAAAAAGAAATTCTTCATATGTTCCAGCAAATGGTTAGTGCGACAAAATATCTTCATGAAAACAACGTTTTACATAGGTTAGCATTTTAAAATATTTTTAGTACACCTTGGATTATGTGTATTAAAATTTCATGAAATATCGTATATTTGTTAATAATATTTTTACAAATTAACAATAATTATTTTAAATGGGATAATGTTTTGTTTAAACTTACCAAAGTGGATATTGTGGTTTTGTTTAATCTTATAAAATAACATTTAAAAAACTTGCCTTGATTTTAATTAATTACCACTAAAATTTCTTGGGACTATAATAGGACACAAGTCTTTAATATAATCTAAATGATTTTTTTTTATTTAGAGATCTGAAAACTGCGAACATATTTCTAACAAAAGAAAATTCGGTGAAAGTTGGTGATTTTGGGATTAGTAAGGTTATGAGTACACAGACAAAACAGCAAGGTGCACAAACTGTTTTGGGAACTCCTTACTACATCAGCCCAGAAATGGTATCGCATAATGCTGTTAAAAATTGCATATAAAATTGCATAGATTTATTAATGTAAAATTTTATATTGCTCAATAGGAATCGCAGTACATTATTTGTTTTATATCATATCGCAAATTAATTTTTTATTTACTAAAACTGACCACAAAATAATATATAATTTTAATTTTTGTAATTATTACCCCAATTATATACATGTAGTTGTACAAAAAATTGTTCATTTTTCAAAAATATAAAGAATTATATTCTCGAGTGTTTTGTTATTAATTATCATAGGCCGATACCACTTTTCAAACTTTAAAATCAATAAATTTTAATGTGAATCTTAGTACTGAGTCTGGGAAAAAATTTAAAACTCACCATTGAAAAAAATTAAAATTTAGGTGCGTGTTTTTAAGCCCGATGTGAAAATTATATTGAACAAAAAAAACCGCAAGAAATTTCTTGAATAAAAATTATACCAATTGTTTCACAAACACATTGTAACTAATATATGACCCTCAAAAGTACTTGCGTAATAATAAAGTAACTTAGAACCCAATATACATTTTATGAACAACACAGTTGTGTTCTTAAATTTATTAGTTTCCTTGTTGTTAATCTAATAATTATTAAAACTAAAAACATATATACAAGAGCATAAAAATAATATTTAGAAACCACCTAACAACAGTTTTATTTTTTAAAATCTTATTACAATATTGCAAAATGTTTACTACTTTTGAGAGCCAAAAAATAATTTGAAAATATGTAGTTTTACAGTAATTGTTATTTTTATTGAAAAAAAATTTCTAACAGTTTTTTTTTTCAAATTTAATTTTCAGGTCCGCGCTGGAAAAATGCTCTAAATTTTATGGTTTCGCTTTTTTCTATGATGCCTTTTAAATTTTTAGAGGTCCAAACAAATTGTTTTATTTTTAGTGCGAAGGAAAAAACTACAACGAAAAATCTGACATATGGGCATTGGGATGTATTCTTTATGAGATGGCATGTCTTCAAAAAACTTTCGAAGGGTCGAATATTCCCGCTTTAGTCAACAAAATCATGAAGGTTTTATTTTACAATAACAAGTTTTATGTGAATAAAATACATTAGATCAAGTCGCAGAACTGGGGCCTATTTCATAAAAATTGCATGTAATTAATTTACCGCTGTAAATTAATGAACGCATATTTTTCTTTTGTATTTTTAATTAAAAAGTATATTAATAAAATTGCGTTTAGAATTTAAGAAATTACATGTCTGTAAATTCCGCAAATTCCACAGTTACGTACGTATTTTTTAATTAATTAAATGAGAAGAAATTAAATGCGTTTATTAATTTACAATTACAGAAATCTTTATGAAATAGGCCCCTGGTTATGTTATAACGCAAATTAACTAAGTGAAAACTAAATAGCTTATGGTGTCGCCCACTGTAAATTTTTTGATATTTCTTGATATTTTTTTCTAAGTTTAATAAAAATAGAAAACATTTTAAGACATATGAAGTTTAAAAAGAATAAACACGCATGAAAAGATTTTTTTAGAGAAAAGTTATATTAATACTTATATGCCACAATGAGGTGATTTTAAGGCGATTATGTTCGCATATTTTACTAATGCTTCATTCATATAAAATAAAATAAAGGAAATAATAAATAAACCTGGGAAATTTTATTTAGGGACAATATGATCAAGTCCGTGGTAATTACAGCAGTGACTTTAAAACGTTGATTGGCGATATGTTAAGAAAAGAACCAGAATTGAGACCTACTGCCGATGAGCTTTTATATCGTCGTCTACCCGATGTACGCACGTTTATTTTAAATTTTATTATCAGAAAGATTTAGATTTTTTATAAAATAAGTACATAATATTCTACTTGTTGCAGACCTAATGATGAAATTAAAAGTCTTTATTTATGTGTCAACATACTGTAGAAAAAATAGCCTAAAGATAACTCTGAATAAACGAATTCCAGAGGAACCACAGTTGGGATGTGTTTTCTTCATTGAATAAAAAATGGGAGTTGCGTGGTACTCAAAACAAACTTATTTACCACGATTTGTAAATCAGAGATTCTAAAAATGTATTTGCCGATGCAATTATTTTATAGCGAGTTTTAATGTTTTTTTTTTCAATTTTGCTTATGCAATTTTTATAGCACTAAGGGCACCGAATGGACAAGTGACAAGTAATAAATAACACGTTTACGCCGCAGCGACAAACGCGTTGTAAACGCATGGAGAACGTGTTGTCACTTGTCATTCTAGTGTGAAGCAACCAGCCCTAAGTGCATACAGTTTCAAGCTTCTCCACACTTGGAAGTCAGTATAATAATTCTGTCTTTGTGTAACTTTTGGTTTTTTTTTTAATTTAAATTTTTATACAAAAAAATTTTTGTGCGAGAGGTCAAAAAAAGTTGAGATTTTGCGTGAGACAACCAAATGTGTTTTAGTTTGTATTTAAAACGGTATGGTTGTGACTCTTTTTGCCACTACTTGCTGATTGTTGCAAAATCCATACGTACTAAAGGTATTTATTTTAAACTTCTAAACACATACGGTACCATACTTAATCTTTTTCCTTTGTGTTTAAATTTTTTACCTTAATTTCGCAAATTGAATTAAAAACTATCACATTGTTAAATTTTCAGTTTCTATATAGCCATAATTTTTGCATATTCCCGTGAAAATTATTTAAAAGATAATCATACTGCTGTAATGATATCTAGATAAGCTTTGCGATATTATTTTAAAAGTATAAAAATCGAGTTTAATTATTAATTCTATAGACACGAACCGTGCATTATCGGCCTCGTAAAACGGTGAAAGATTTATTTTGTAAGTTTTTTTTAACATTTTCAATCAAACATTTCACATACAAAGTAACTTTTCGAAGCAAAAGTCCACCAAAAACCGATAGTGGTACAAATTTTCATATTATTTATTTTTATTTATAGTTAATGGGTCGGTACGATGGATCGTTTTCAGATTTTTGCGAGGACGAAAACTGGTCTTCCACTGATAGCGGTCAACAACCGAGAAAAAGGTTTTTCTTATTATTTTTAACATAAAAATTATAAAAAATATTGTTCAAATTTTAACTACTTTTCAAACAACCCGCTTACAACTCTGTAGCAATAGTGCTAGTGTATAAACTTTATTTCAGAAGAGTTCGATCAGTGCTATACTCATTTGATCCCGTGCAGTACAGGCTATTCACCGTCAATGGACTTCCTTCTAGAATAAAAATTCGTCAGGTACATAAAATATTTTTAAATTGAACATTTTTAATTGTTTAAATTAAAAGCTAATAAAATGTTTTAAGGGCTCAACTGAACACATTCGCTAAAAAAAATTTAGTCTAAATTCTGTGCAAACATTTTAATTTTCATAATTAACAGTTTTTTTTTTGATTTCAATCTTTCCATATGAAGAATTCATTTGTAACGTTTTATTAATTGGGTTTCAGATAGCCGTGAGCGGTACACATCAGATGGTAATTACCAGCGAAAAGTTGGTCTATGCATGGGGTTCCAACGCACACGGACAGTTGGGGGTCGGTGACCCGGCCCATCGCTACAAACCTTGTCTAGTGGAATCATTGACCGGAAAATCTATTGCGAGATTGGCTGTGGGTAAGACCTTTTTTTTTCACAATATTTAAAATTCAGACAACAAACGTTTTAACCTTTGTTACTATCAAGATTTTTATTTCCCAAGATATTTATTTTTAAAATTCGGCTCCGAATTTAAGAGCTCGGTATGGGGTGTTTACAGCCGTAAGTAGAAAATTTGGGGTCGTTGGAAAATTTTGGAAACTTGGATCCATAAAATAATAGGAACTTGAAGCCTTAAATAAAAAACCTGAGTTTGGTTACCTTTAGGCTTAGGCATAGGTTTTCGCGATTTTTAATTCGGTTCCAAGTTCCTCACGTACGGCTTCTAAAACTCATAAAATATCACAATTAAAAGTTAAAACTATGCTCTACATTCGCGGCAATTCACTGCGGTTAGTAATCAAATTGCATATACAAGTCCGGTGAGCGTTGAATAGTGCTGTTTTGAAGTAGCAGTTATTGGTTTGTTATAGGTTTTGTTTTATATTGATTTGCAGGTGCGTTAATAGTTTTTGACTATTGACTCACTAATTAACGATAAACAATATTTAAAAAAAATTATATAGGCACCTTGCACTGGAACCCGGTTTATACATAAAGTATGCAATAAACATAAGCGTCACCATAATGGATAATTACCGTATCTCCTACTTATCTTTTGTTGTATGCAGACCAACCCTCGAAAGCGCGCGAAATTTCAATCGGTTGATCCGCACTTTCAAGTGGTTGATTGATACTACGAAAGATAAGTAGGACATACGGTAATTATCTATTATTGTGACGCTTATGTATATTGCATACTTCATGTATAAACCGAGTTCTAGTGCAAGGTGCCTATTTAAATCAGCGTGAGTTAATTATTTCCACTACTGTTTTACCAACAAAATATTTTTTTACTAAAGTCAAAAATATGTAATATAACAAAAAATGTGCAAATATTGTATTCAAAAGTGGCTCCAGCGTATGTAATTATAATGGCATACTTTTAAAGTAAGCCATTATAATAGCATCTTTTTAAGACAAAAATTCCAAGAAAATCTGAATGAATTAAAATGTATTTATTTGTTCGCGCGCAATTAGATAAGGTGAGTTATTTATATATATTGGCATGATTTCCATAAATGGTATACTTGCGTGAATTAAAATCGAGAGTATGAGAATGAAAAGTGCCATTTAATTGGATTTTTTTGAAAGTATGCCCTTACAATGGCATACGTTGGTACCAGTTTTTATACAAGAATTGTACATTTTTCATTGTGTTATACATTTTCGCTGAAATCATGAGTTTATTTTACCAACGAACGCAATCCTCATTGATAAATCATAAATATATGATTGTTAACACGCTTAAAAATTAAACTATTTTTTTCGCACATGATTGTTTCTTTTACACAAAATTATAATTTTAAAAATTCCCTTTGTAGGTCTTGACTTCAGTTTGTTCTGCTCTGACAGTGGGATACTAATGACCGCTGGGGTTTGGCGATATAACGGCCAAGGAACTGCGGACGAAGACTTGTTTCGACCGCGATTAATCGATTCGTTACTAAGGTATTAGTTTTTCCATAAATCTGTCAGCGAAGGACTGCTATGAATTTTTATTTTACTCCCAAAGATGGAGCGAATGCCATTTTTACTGAAAAAAGAAGGAGCTGCATTTTGTATTAAGAAAGCTTTACCCCAATAACGTAACCTAAAGATAAACCCAACGTGGCTGCAACAGTTGTTCGTTGAATTAAAAAATTCCCCCATTAAGTAACCATTCAAATCACGAGAATCTTGAATTAAAAAAATGCCTCCATTAAGTACCCATTCAAATCACGAGAATCTGACATCACTTTATGAGCCAATTAGACTCGATTTAATACAGAGTATTTGTTTAATAAAGTGACGTTAGATTCTCGTGATTTGAGTGGTCACTTAATGGGGGCATTTTTTAATCCAACGGGCAATGGTTGCAGCCACGTTGGGTTTACCTTTAGTTGTTATAACTTTAAATATAGTTGCTCTTATGTTATGCTATAGTTGTTATCACTCTTTTATTATGTTAATTAAAAATTTTTTAGCCAGTATAATTTATACTTTTTATTGATTTATGTTGGGTTACTTGATTTTTGATGTGGGTTTGTTTTGTTTTTTTCAAATACATAGGATGCACTAGAAAACTGATTAATTCAAACTTTAACAGAGTGATTGATTAAAAAGAAACTTTTAATATCTATTATAAATAAATCATTATTTAATACAACAGTTTTTTTAAACTGTATTTTGTAGCGTTGATGTGTTAGCAATTGCTTGTGGTCCTGAGCACAGTGTAGTAGTAGCTGAGGGTGGTAAGGTTTACGCGTGGGGAAAAGGTAAAGATGGAAGGCTTGGAACTGGATCAGAACAAGATGAGTTAGTTGATTTTCTTTGTTTTTTTTATTTTGATGTATTTGTACTGTGAGCATCTAAAATATTTTCAAGAGAAGATTTTTTTATTTCAAAGATTCAAATCTGCTAAAAAAATTCAGGTTAAATTTTATGGTAATTAATATTGAACTAAAATGTAAAAATATTTGATATTGGACTCAAGGTTGAAGCTTTTAGTTTTACTGGTTTAGATGTAAACCATTATCTTTTTAAATTCAGGTTACTTCCAGTTCAAATCAAAATCCCTGGATCCAGAGCTATTCGCTCAGCGAGATGCGGATTGGATGGAAGCGTCTTGCTAACTGATGCTGGAACCTTATTGGCAATGGGATCAAATAAACACAACAAACTTAACATGAACCACCGCCTTGGAATTTTCTCTCAGATCAAATTATCAGCTGTAAATTTTTATTCAGCTTGTTATTGGTTTGTTTTAAAGGCCAAAAAATTTGAAAACCGATAGCATATACTATAATGCTCGTTGAGCTGGGCTAAGCCAAAATGCATTTTTATATTTGTTATAAAATATATGTACCATAGTCCAAAGATCAGTTCAATAAATAAAATATGTTTAGTTTTACCAAAATTTAAAACATAAAAACAAACAAAAAATTAGTAACTATGGTACATATATTTTCAAAAAGATTTGGTGACGGTAGAAAATTTTTAGGGCTTTTATTTTATAAAGTTTAAACTTGTGCAATTGTCCAATTAAGGTCGTTACAAGACCCAAATAGGCTCGTCAGAAACCAAGCCCTAATAAAAACACTCGAAAACTCCAACTGGGGAAAAATACACTTGAAGCTTCCCCAATATAACAATTGTTTGTTTTTAAACAATATGTGTATAGTAATATTTTTTAAAATTTTTGAATTTTTTGTTTTTGTGTTTCCTTATATTCATTGTATATATTTTAAGTATGGTAATGTTACAATTAATTTGCCCCAAAATATTATGAAAATTATTCGAATTATTATAATGATGTACTGACAAGTTTACTATTTTAAATTTTCTATTACTTTGTATAAAATTAACTATTATTACGTATTATTATCCTAGGGTTTACTTAACACTTTTTTTAAAATTTTTTTGGTGACTATACAAACTTATGCACAGTTTAAAGTTGTAGGGTAACTAACTGACTTAAAGTGGGTCACACCTTAATTTCGGCCACCGGTTGTTATTTTTGTTATACTGTTTAATTATAAAATGAACTGCGTATGGCTGGATAAATCGTCGTGTAATCTATGTAGCCATACGCAGCTCATTTTACAGCTACATATACACATGGCATAAAAAACAGCCACTGGCCAAAATTAAGTCGTGGCGGAATTTAATTCAGTTACCTTAAATATTTTAGACTACAATTTCAAAAGCCACAGTTCCAACGCCTACGCACAAATTCGGCTCCAGGGTGGTGGACGTGAGTCTGGGAACCAATCACGGGGCTGTTCTTCTGGAATCGGGGAGGGTTTATTCTTTCGGGAAGAACAGCGATGGTCAGCTGGGCAGAGGGAATCGACAGGAAATCCCCGTTCCCGTTCTTGCTAAAACCCTTAGTGAGAAAGCATGCGTGGTACGTTTCTGAAACGTCAGTTTTATATAGGTAATTACTTTTTTTATCCCTATTTTGTGCATTTTGAAATCATGACCATCACTAAAGCCATATGTAAAAAACTGCTGTTTTAAAATTCTAATTAAAAATCTCGTTTTTTATAGCTTGTTACCTGCGGGGAAGATTTTTCACTTGCAGCTACCTCAGATGACAGTTTATATTTTTGGGGTACTCGAAGGTAAATTGGCATATACATTTTTTTCAAATTGTGTTTATTTTAACCTAATGCAGCTGCAGTTTATTATCAAATCAATTCAAATTATTTTATTAAATCTTTTTATGACATTTCTGACTTTCAAACTTTAATATAAGCTCCAGTTTTAGAGGTCCTCAAACCCCTGTGGCTACTTCACTTGAAGGAAACTGTGATATAAAATCTACAACTCTTGACAACGAAGTTTCGAATTCAAAGAAAGAATCACAAGAGCAAAATAAGACTGATAAAGCTGTCGCCATTGTGCGCCCCTTCAACGCGGATAATGATGAAACTGCAAAAGCATCAGACCTTCAAAACCAAAACGAAAGAAGGTAATTGTTATTAAGAATTTTTTTGAGCGTTTAATACAATTTTATTTTTAAGGTCAATATCTGAAACAAAACAAGTTAAACTAAACTATAGCTTTTTGCAGCTTCATACTACTGACAAAGTAGTGTGATCTATAGTAGTTTTAGGTTTATCAGCTTTTAAAACTATAAGCTAAAAAACATGAGTTCAAAAAAGCGTGGTTTATTAAAAAACCGCAGTTTTCCAACTGTATGATGCCCTGCAACGCTTAAGTAAACAAAGAAGTCAGCAGAATAAAATTACAAAAAAGTATTTTTAGGGATTCTTCCAGCACTGCTGAAACTGATTTAACCAACAATCTACCAAATATGAGTGCTTCCTCACAGTTCTGGCGGTTTCGAAAAAGAAGACCAAACAGCAGCTCTTCTGAAACCGAGGATACATCTCTTCTGCCAGTGAGAGTCTTAAGGTAAGATTGAAATTTATGTGTGTGTTGTGTGCGTGCGTGCGTGCGTGCATGCGTACGTGATTGGGTGCGTGTTTGCGTACAGTGCGGTGCATGTGTGTGTGCGGGTATTCAAAAACACTTTTTTTTTTAATTTTTGAGATTACCATGACATGACCTTCAAAGAGCTAGATTTTCGTACTTATTATTTATCAATAAGAAACAAGTCGGTTTTTACATCATATTTAATATAAAAACTATATTTTTTACTGTTAAATACTCCTAGGTCAAGACAAATTGTTTGGACCTTATTATACTTGTGACGACCCATAACTGGAGGAGAGATAAGATAAACGATTTTTTGGAGACATATTCCAAATTATCCGTACCGGGATTAAAACCCGAGTCTCCTTTTCTTAAATTACACGCCTGTTCTTCTCAGTACAGCACGGTACCACTGCACCATAGGAGGATTCGTTGTTTACCTTACAAAGTCTCTTATAGTCGCCAGAAGTTATATATCGTCATTTAAGAACGGGACATTTTACGTCACACACTGCTAAAATATGCCAAAACAAAACAGGATAAAATTAAACCCTTATTATAAACTGTTCTTTTAATAATCCAAATCTAAATTTTGAAGATGTCCAATCTTCAAAATCTTAAAAAAATTTGAAGATTGGACATCTAAATGGCAGCTTTCTGTAGCCTTTCATAAGTGTAAAGTGTTTTTTGTTAGAAATAATTCTATTCCGGAAAAACAATACACTATATCAAACGTTGAACTCTAGTCTGTAAATAAAATTAAAGATTTGGGAACAAATTTAATCAATGATTTAAAGTTTACAAATCATTGCTCTAAATTGGTACTAAAGCTTACGCTAGAGCCAGTTTAATTTTAAAATGTCTCAAAATCCTTTCTTTTTGGTACGCGCGTTTAAAACGTACGTAAGGCCCATTTTAGAGTCAAATGTTCCTATTTTCAATCCATATTTAAAAAAAGACGTTTTTTTTGAAAAATCACCAAAATTCTTTACTAAAATAGTATGTTTTAAATGTTCTATTCCATTTAGTGATTATATATCGAGACTAAATGCTCTATATCTAGACTCATTCGAGCTACGCAGAATAAAACTTGATCTTATAATGGTTTATAAAATAATTCATAATATGGTTAACCTTAATAAAAGAGAAGGAAATGTTAATATAGAGATGTATTTTAATGCATTATTATAAAATTTATGTAATAATTAAAAAATATATTTTTTAAAAATTATACTTAAAAATAGAACTTAGCAGAAAATTTTTTAAAAATTTAATTCTATTATAAGTTTTATACTCAGTACAAAATTATTTTTAACGTTAAAATTTTAACAAATAACTGGCGTAAATGGGTAAAGTAAGTAAATACAAAAACACCTTAAAAGGTGTAGAAAGCAGGTTAGAAGAAAACACCTAAATAGGTGCAGAAGCAGGTTAGGTAAATGTTAGGTACAAGTAAATGTTTGGAGAATTTTGTTGGAGACTGAATGTTTGGAGACTTAAGTTTGAAGAATTTTTTTGTTATGATTACTGTTCCTACTCATTACGAAAAAATGATTTTAAACTAATTCATAAAAATAATTTTAAACTCGATATTTGTACGGACCGGGGTAAGGACCCCTAAGAATGCAAATTTTAAAGCGCTTCTAAACATTTTTGACAGTAAAATATTATACAAGATTTTATCTACAAAGCTAATTTAATTTTTAATATTAGGATATTTATTGTTTATTATGCTACATTAAGATTTTCTAAAGCCTTTTTATTTTATTAAGATTCCTTATTTTAATCACGAATCTTTATTTTAAAAATTTAAAGATTTCTTGAGTATTAAAAGCCGTTTGTAGATTTTATTTACAAGATAAGAGTTTGAAAGTAGATATCTATGGTTGAAATATATCTGGCCGACCTCTAGTAAGTTTGTATAGGAGACGTAAACGGACCATAAATTGTGCTGTTATAAAATTTTTTAAAATAAACGAATTGGAACGCATGTTTTTTTAATTCCTGCTTTTCAAAAAATATACATAAATTAGTCCAATACTGCAAATCATCGAGGTCAGCTAGGTTTTATTTGCCTATAATCACAGGACGTATTTTACATATATTGGAGTTATTCTAATATCATTGCTTATATCAAAAATATATAAAACAAGAGGATTTTCGGCTAGACAGGGAATTTTTTACCTAGATTTTACAAGAAATGTTGCACTTGTGATTTTTCACGCGCAAGCTATTTTCTGTGCACTCAATAAAACTTTTCTCGCACAGCGATATTTCGTAAACCGAAAAACTCGCTTTTTCTAAGACTATTTTACTAAATCGCTTTGTGCAAAAAATTAACCGATTATTTAAATTCGATCATGTGTGAGTTGATTAGAACGGCTTATTGTACAACTGGACATATTTACTTGAATTATATATTCTTGCGTTTATTTTTAGGTGCATATTTGAAATTGTTTTTAAATTTGTTACGTTAAAAAAATTCAAGCTGATGTCTAGTTTTTATTTTAGAAGTTTTAAGTTTATTGTAAATCTACACTATAGTATTCATAAAATTTAAAAAAAAAAAACCTTCGGAGTCAGTCCAGTTTTTTAAATCCAATATTTTGTATCCACCCAAAAGACACCAAACGTAAATTTTCAAAACAAAAAGTTAATAATGAACAATTTATATTTAATTTGAAAAAAAGTTTTTGCATAATGCTGAATAAAAATAATAGTAATTTTTAAATAAAATATTTTGCTTGAAACTAGCACTCTTGTGCGAGTTTAATACTGAAAACCCGCGATTCTCTGCTATTTTTGGGTGCACCAATTTTTAACAGTGTTAGCGTTTTGCAGTTCATATTGCAAATTTTCTTCCACTTTTGCAAGTAAATGCGCTGCACGAAAAAACAAGTATTGACTGCAAAAAATCTCTTCGCAAGAAATCAGCGGTATATGCACAGAAAGTCGCGTACGTTTGAAATGTTGCATTTTTTCTTGGATAACTTTATTCAAAAACCTAGTGTATAATCAAAAATTTTCTTGGTTTATATTATGTTTTTGATAAATCTCGAAAAATTATAAAAAGTAGTGCAAAATCACGAAAATAATTACATTGAAAAAGTTTACCTGACGTTAATTTTATAATTTTTGTCTAAAATTAAATAATTTGATTAAAATCATTAAAACAATCAACTTGAAACAGCTAGAAAGCGAGTAGTCTCATGTACTCGCAATATAATATTTCACTTTTTACAACTTAAAAAGAGTGTTTTTTTAATTTACAAAAATTGACAATAAAATTTTAAAAATTCTCTTATATTTTAAAATAAAAAGGTGCTTTTTAACCCTTTTTATATGTTTAAACAAAAAAATGTTGAATAGTGGTGTTTAAATGAAATTCGAGAATAAATTCGTAAATAAAATAATAATTTAGGAATTAAAAAATTGAAATATGAAAATAAACTTGCCAAATACCTACTCATGACTGTAACTTTAACTTATGCATAAAATACTTGGTAAATTTTACAAGTTTGTAAAATGGAGAAAAATACAAGTTTTTAAAATTACTGACTTGTAAATTTTTAAACAAATAAAAAGATATTTTTATCTGTGTTTTTTATATAGATTTTTTAATATATAATTTAATATTAGTAATATAAATAATAATATATTTAATTTTTATATAAGATTTTTTATATTTTTTTATATATAGATTTTTTAATATACCTCCACAAACCAACAAAAAAATAATTCAAATTTACAATGGTATTTTTACTTTGTATTTTTTACTTGTATTTTTCACTTGTATTTTCACTTGTATTCAGAGTTTTTTTACAAACTTGTAAAAAAATCAAGTGAAATAGTAAAGTAAATTTTTACCCTACTCGGAGTAGGGTAAATTTTTTTATTTGAGAACTTGTGAAAAATTACAAGTGGCCAAAGTTTAAAACTGGAATAACTTTAAACACACAACAGCTACGTACATGAAATTTTAAATAGTTTGCACATGGCATATAATCTTTTTTCAGTTTTCTTTTAAATTTCAAGCGCAAATGGGTTCAGAATAAAAAAAGTTATTGATCGACTTGTAATTTTCAAAGACCGGTATTTTATGAAACAGGCCCCTGATGAGTTTGTGTCAGCTTCCAACATGCTGCCTCAGGGCGTTTCCGCCCTACAAAACAGCCTTGCCAGAAATGCATTTAGTCGGTGATACTGTGACACCAGTCTCGGTGTCCAACCCTACAATGGTAGGTTTTAAACAGGAAATTATGACTAAGTTTTGCGAACTATCCGTTTAGACTTATCAATAGGGATGTAGTACTTTTTTGCAATGTTGTTTCAGTTTTAAAATTTAAACAATTTTTTTAAATTCAGAACTTTTGTAAAATATTACGAATTTAAAATACTTGTGTATTATGCGATTGCTATTTTTGAAATAATGTTTTACTTAATAACTTGACAGCGAAAGCGATAGTACAAAACCTAGCTATCTTTTTTTCTTCGAAATAGTTCGGTATTTGTAACCAGCTAAATTAAATTCCGAAAATAGTTCTTTGTATAGCGGATTAAATTTTATTATTAGAATTAGCACAAGAACACAATATGAAGATCATTTTATTTCTGGCGTGGCACCGCGGGGCTGATCCCGATGGTCTGTTCGCGTTACCCATGATAAAAATAAATGGGAATGTAAAAAGAGCACCCTAGTTAAAACGCACCCGCGAAAAAAGGGCCCGATGAGTGTAAAAACGCCAAGAAACTATGGAGAAGCGCACCCGCCTATGAAAAAAGGGCCCCATGGCGGGAAAAGTCAAAAGGAAAGTACGCACCCTAGAAGAACTGCGCCTGCGACAAAAGGGCCCCACTAGTGTAAAAACGCTGAGAGACTCTGGAAAAG
>JASAMX010029602.1:0-30791 GCA_030248175.1 Microlaimidae sp. YZB2_3 | reverse complement strand
ACGTTATAAAAGGGCTAACCTACGGCCTCTGAGACCTACCCCCCTTCGGTGACCTATGGTAGGTATTCTTATGACTATTTACTTACCGCCTTGGTGGTTTTTTCAGCGGGTCCTGAGCGAAAAAGAGTTGTCATTCCGCTAAAAAGTTTAAACTTTTAACAAATACAAAACTTGACACGCCTCTTGACGTTATTTCGGGGAGTTCACAATAGTTTTGGGGAGTTTATATTGTCGTAGTGTTGTGTTGATATAATTCTCTGTAGGTGGCGGAAAACAGAAATTTGCATAAAATTTATATGCAATCCTGCGGCGGTCAAATGCTTGGCAGTCTAATGCTCAGCGTTCAAGTGCGCGGCGTTCTAATTCTGGCGGTCAAATGCTCGGCGTTCAAGTGCTGGCGTTCAAATTTTCGGACACCATAATTTTTGGGGTTTTTTTTTCATTTTTAGGCGGGGGGGGCAATAAAACGGGAGGCAAATTTTCCAATAAAGCGGGGGAGGGGGGGCATTTCCAGACTTTGCACAGGTTGGCTTCATTTAATTAATTCTGGCATCATCAGGAATTTCAAAAAACACAAAATAACTCCGCAAAACAGGAATGCACAGAATTTTTAAGTTCGGAAAGTTGGTTCCCAATGGCAAAAAAAAAACACAAAATTTTTGAGTCCGGAAAGTTGATTCTTAGCAGTTAATTACCGCACATTTGATCTCAATGTTCGCACCGCCGTTGATTAGATTTATAATATTTTCATTTTGATATGTGACTAGGTTTCATTTGGCTTTATGCTTTGAAAAGCAAAATTTTTATTTTTTGGTTTATTTTTAGTACATTATTATTGCATTGCTACAAAAACCTGTTGTTGCACTTCCAAAGATCAACTGAGCCGCGATTAAATGGCTAAAGTTATAATAAAATGTTTTGAAAAAAATATGTCAAAAATTTTGCAACAATAGAATAAAACAAAAATTAATTTTAATTATGCCGTCATCGTAAGCGCCGTCATGTTAAGCCTATGCCTGTAGGTTTCTAAGCCTAAGCAAGCTGCAAACCACATAAAAAACCACATAAACTTTATCAAACAACTGCGCGGTGAAAGTTTAGCTTGTTTTTTAGGCTTCGCTTAGGCTCAAAAACACGCAGACGCAGGCTTAGATTTAATATGACGGTTTAAATTTAATATATCATCATAATATCTTATGTCGTCTTGCATACTGAAGGTCCCTAGATCGAGTCCCCGCTGAGACACATTGCTAATTTTTTTTGTTACTATTGTTATTATGTAGTATTTGGTTGCGCAATTAGTGCTGAGTAACATCGGCCTTGGGTATCCTGCTTTATGCAAAATAAATAAACTTTTAATAATGAACTTTTATAACCCATGCCTGCGTGATCCTAAGTCTAAGCGAAGCCTACAAAACAACCTAAACTTAATCAAATAACTGCGCGGTGAAAGTTTAGCTTATTTTTTAAGCTTTGCTTGGGCTTAGGAATACGCATGCAAAAATAAGCTAAACTTTCACCGCGCAGTTATTTGATATGACGGCATTCACTATAATGGCGGTGATGACGACATGTGGCGCAGTGGCAGATCTTACGTCTTGCATACTGAAGGTCCCTGGATCGAGTCCCCGCTGAGACACACTGCATTGTGATAATATTCTTTGTTGATATTGTTATATGTAGTATTTGGTTGCACAATTAGTGCTGAGTAACATCGGCCTTGCGTATCCTGCTTTATGCGAAATAAATAAACTTTAAACTTTAAGTAATTTTCGTTAGATTAAAAACTGCGAAAACTTAGCGCTAAACATAGTTTAAGACTTAACCAGACCAATTTTTCATACCAAAAAAATTTTTTTTTCGTTATTATTGTCATTACTATTATCATGAAAAAAGAAAACGAATAACCAAAAACACAACGAAAAAATGGCATTCTTCAAGGATAACACATTTTATTTCATGGACCACTTAAGTATAGAAGAACTAACAGTCTGAATCCCTTATTGTTCATGTAACTTATCGTGAGAATACTTATAAATAACCTAATCCTGGACTGTAGACCTTAGTTTCCCTAAGCAACCTAAGCAAAACCTCAAAATCAAGCTAAATATAAACTTTAGTTTGATTTTAAGGTTTTGCTTAGGCTGCTTAGGGAAACTAAGGTCTAAACTCCACAATTTAGGGTACTCATGAGTTTTATAATGACAAAATTTTTAAGTTTACGTGTTTTTCTTAAGATTTATCAAAAAAACTATTTTATTTTGATTAATTGTACTTGAAAAATAAGGGATTCAAACTGTTAGTTCGTCTATACTTAAGTAGTCCATGAAATAAAATGGGTCATACTTGAAGAATGCGGCAAGCACTAAAAGACACCTACCACACCTACTACACCTACTACACCGACCGACCTAAACTAAGCTAACCTAAGCTTGTTACTAAAAATTTCCCTAAGCAACCTAAGCAAAACCTTAAAATCAAGCTAAATTTAATGTTTTGTTTGATTTTGAGGTTTTGCTTAGGTTGCTTAGGTCGGTCGGTGTAGTAGGTGTAGTAGGTGTGGTAGGTGTCTTTTAGTGCTTGCCAAGAATGCCAAATCATAATAATAATAGAAAAAGACAAACTGTGAATTCCACCGACCGACAGACACCGACACAAATCTACCGTAATTTTTAGTATTATGCAAATTTTAGCCTGAGCCTAAGCCTAAGCCTAACCTGCACATAATATATAATTTGGGTGGTTTGGGGACTTTAGAGCCGAGCTACTATATAGCCGGGACTTTAGAGCCGGACCTGGGGACTTTAGAGCTGCAGCAGGGACTTTAGAACCGAAATGAAAAATGCGTTTGCAAACTATAGTAAAACAATATACAAGTAATATTAAAACATTTACATAACGGGTAAGTCGCAATTCCTCAGTAGTCCTATTTCCCCAGAAAATTTTTAGTCCTAATTCCTCATAACGATTTCCCAATTCCCTCGAACGTTGTCTCAATTCCCCAGAACGCGGTCTCGATTCCCCAGAACGCGGTCTCGATTTCCCAGAAAGCGGTTTCGATTCCTCAGAACGCGGTCTCGATTCCCCAGAAAGCCGTCTCGATTCCCCAGAAACACATCTTATAAAGTTGGCGTTGCATATTCAGAAATTTGCGTAAATTTAAGGCGGTGTTGGTGTCGGTGGAATTTACAGTTTGCCTAGAAAAATCGGCAAACACTAAATTCCACCGACTCCGACCAAAATCTACCGTAACTTACCGTAATTTTTAACATTATGCAAATTTTGTCATTGTTCAATTAATTATGCCTTTTTCGTGCAATAAAAATTGAAAATAGTAAGATTTTTAAATGCAGATGATTTTAACACCAACAAATAATATTTTTAAAAATTTTTTTAGTGTCTGGAAAGATTTTTTTGCATAATATATTCCAAAATAAATATTATTTTTCTTTAAGCAGTAATAAATAATTCGGCATTTAAGAATCTTTTAAGTTTTTTTAGGATTTTATCTTGATTTTCAGATTTCGCTTAGGCTTAGGAAAAATAAAGTTTATTGTCTTAATTTTTTCTTGCAAAATTTTGTAACACAAAAACATCTTTGATATTTGTAAGAACTAACGTTTTAATTAAAAAACCCAAAATCGTGAATCATTAATCTGAAACAAACCCTAAATTGTAAATTCACATGAAAAATCTTTAATCAAACAAAACAATCTAAAATAGAATAATAATAGGAAGTTTATCAGTTTTTCTAATTTTATGGTTTTAAACTTAATTTCATGCTTTTTATAACTCAGTTTACTATAATTCAGTATAATTCAGTTAAAAATTGTCAATTTCTAAAAATTTACACTTAAAAAAAGCTAACTTGACTAAAAAAACATTAAAATTTATTTATTTTTCTCGAATTTGTGTTGATTCCGCTTAACCTGCACATCATTATAAAATTTGCAGAAATTTAAGGCGGAGTCGGAGTCAAAGTCGGTGAAATTTAAAAGAAAGAAAGTTTATTTTTAGCAATACAAATCAAAAAATAAATACATATATTAGTAAAACAATATCACACAAAGATTATCAGGTATCAATTTATACATACAGATACAACAAAAAAATAAAATATTAAATATTAAAAACAATACACTGACAAAATAGGTATACCTATTTTGTCAATGTATTGTTTTTATATTTAATATTATATAAGGGAGACACCTTAAAAAAAATGTTTTACAAAAAAGAAAAAAATAAGATTTTTGTCTAAAAAATAAGATTTGTCATAATAAAACTGGAAAATATGGGCTGTGTGCGATCCAGTAGCAACACAGCTTTATTAATAGTGTAAGACAGACAGTTTTGATTGCTAAAAAGATTGCTCAGAAGGCTGACGCTTCCTACAAAGCTTCAGCACTGATAATGAGCAATCTGCTGGCAAGTACCTACTGAGTTTTTATTTATAACGAATTCCTAAAGGTTTTAAGGGAATTGGCGGTAACCTGAGAGGCATTTAAAGAATTCCAACTGGAAATAGCTCAATAAGGAAAACAAAACTTCCTGGCATTAATTCTGCATTCCTCAATTCGCAGTTTAAAAGGGTGACCTTGAGTGTTTTGGGTATTAAAATTAAAAAAATCATTTGATTTGAGGCAAGATTTTCCATTAATTGTTTTATATATTTCACACAGGTCAGTTTTGGTTCTTCTCGCTAATAGCCAATCACTTGGAAGTTTTCCAGTTTCAAAAGATGTATTAAAAATTTTGACTAGCAGTTCAGTACTTTTGCCAAGCGCTTCAAAAAATATGCAGGAATACAGTCAGGCGTTTTGGATAGCTTATTAGGCAATTTTTTTAAAGCTTTGAAAACATCTTTACTTTAGTCGAAAATTTCATAGTAGTTAATTTGTTTGTATTTTTTGGCTCAAATGGTGGAAGATTTCCATCATCATAAGTGAAGATGGAACTGAAATATATATTCAGCAAATATTTCAGGCAGCCTTTACAGAATCTTCCACTGCAAGAGTGATATTGTCTTTGACCAGCGCTGGAATAGAACTTTTTGATTTAATTTTTTTGTTAACAAATTTGTAGAAACTTCCAAGATCACCTCTATTAAGTGTTTGTTCTTCCAAAAAAATATTATGATTTTTGACTGCTTCTGCATATGTTTTGCTTATAACTTATCTTTAATATTTTTGTCTTTTCGCTTATGCCAAAATTTTAACTTCTTTTTTTGAGGTTTAATAATTTTTGCAGGATACTTTGATCTTTTATTATTTTTACTAACAATTTTGGTTGGAACGTGTAAATTTATTCCTTTAATTAGTTTTGATTTGAAACATTGTCATTGCTCTTCAACACTTTTACAGTCTTTCTTCCAAAATTAGGAACAAGTATGGTTGGTTGTTTATCTGTTATAGGAGATTTAGAATTGGCTTCAAACTCAAAAAATATTGATGAGTGGTCAGCGTTCAAAAAATTTGGCGCTGTTTCTACTGATCGAAAAATATCAACATCAGTGGTGGTGAGGATTAAATCCAAAAATTTAACCCCTCTTGTAGGCGATTGTACAAGCTGATTCAATCCTAACTCACTAAATAAAATAGAACAGTTATATTCATTTTGATAATTAGAAACTATACTCATATTGCCAAAATTAATTCGTGGGAGATTGAAATCTCCTGTAAGTATTACAGTTTCTTTAAAATCAAAAACAAGGGATCTTAGTAGTTCAAAAATTAGAGCATCTTCAGTTCTAGAGGTCTGTGGACGTCTATAAAGACAAATAATTTAAGTATATTTAAGTCCTTAAATATTACATCACATGCTGTAATCTCAATTTCAGAATATTTTGGTTTTATTTCAATTTTAGAAGTATGGTACTTTTTTTATAAGTGTAACAACACCTCCATGGTTAGTTTTACCTTGTCTATCATATCTGAAAATTTCGGGTGTTTACACGGTGTTAGTTAATCCGGAAAAGTTAACACCGTGCTAATCCCCAAAGATACCCTAGTTTACACGGTGTATACACAGGATACACATACACGGTGTATACCCCGCTTTGTGAATTCCGGCCCACCGCTTTGTGAATTCCGGCCTTGGGGCCGGAATTCACAACACAAAGCAGGGTATGCGGTGTATACACCGTGTAAACTACGGTTTATTTGGGGGCTAGCATGGTGTTAACTTGTCCGGATTACCACCATGCTAGCCCCCAAATATACCGTAGTTTACACGGTGTATACACCGGATACACATACACGGGGTATACACGGGTACACATACACGGTGTATACACGGTGTAAACCCCGTGTATGTGTATCCAGTGTATACTTCCAGATAAACTACCGTATATTTGGGGGCTAGCTCAGTCTCAGTTAATCCGGACAAATTACAGTAGTTTTCTGTGTACCCCGTGCTAAGTATGTTAAAATTTCATTAAACAATACAAAAGATATAAAAAACAAAATTTAGAGGAATTATTTGTATAAAAAACGGATAAACTTTTAAATCTCTATTAAATAATTGCAAATTTGTGTTAAAAGTGGTAGAACAAAATATTGTGAATATATCTTAAACAGGGAATTTTTCGGCTAACTTGGTATTACTCGACTTTTATTTTTAAGGTTAAACTTACGGGTTACTAATCCTAAGCAAAGCCTAAAAAGCAACCTAAACTTTTTTGCGCAGCTATTTGTTAAAGTTTAGGTTGTTTTTAAGGCTTGGGTTAGGCTTAGGAACGCATAGGCTTAACCTTAAAAATAAGACTTGAGTAAAACCGAGTTAGCCAATTTTTCCAGCAAAAAAAATAAAAATACAAATTTTATTGTTTCGATCGCGGCGCGATACAATTTTTTCTTGTTCCAAAAATATATTATTTGAGAAAATTTGTTTATTACTTTTCACACAAGGTTACGATTTTCTTATAGGCACCTTGCACTGAAAGTTAAAATAAACATAATATATAGAACACACAAACATTGCTTCTGTACGGAAAGTACGTAATCATGCAAATATTTTTTCAAAAAAAGACGAAAGGCGAAAGACGAAACCATGGGGTGTTTAATAATGACATCATACTGATTATGTATGTTGATTTATATTAGAAATTGTCTGTTTTAAAACGTGTAATGAAGATTTGCATGTAAAAATAAAAAAATATATGGCAACAGATGTTATTATAAGCGGGTTATTTCCCGTCAAAGCCTCCACTAATCAATAATCAGGGAACATTTGCATGATTATGGTATTTTCCGTACAGGTTCAATGTTTGTGTGTTCTATATCTTATGTTTATTTTAAGTTTCAGTGCAAGGTGCCTATAGAAATTTAAAAGGTTATCACTTTTTTATACAAATAAATGCTCTAAGTTTTGTTTTTATATCTTTTTTTATCGTTTAATGAAATTTTAGCACACTTAGCACGGGATACACAGAAAACTACTGTAATTTTTCCGGATTAACTAACACCGAGCTAGCCCCCAAATATACCGCAGTTTATCCGGGAGTATACACCGGATACACATACACGGGGTATACACAGTGTATACCCCGCTTTGTGAATTCCGGTGTCAAGGGATATTCTTTCCCCAAAAAAAATTTTCCCCCCGGAAAAACTATCCCAGGATAGTTTTTCCCCCTGGAAAAATTATCCCGGGATATTCTTCCCCCCTTGGTAAATTTTTTCCCCGGGGGAAAGAATATACCGGGATAGATTTTCACCCATGTTTTTTAATTTTAAAATCATATAAACCTGGAATTTTTTAAAATGATTTGAATAGCTGTACCTTTATTAGCTCAAATACCAATTTTTGTTTAATAAATTCCATTAAAACATGTTTACTCACGATTTTAATTTTGTTTGTAATTTTCTATTTTAGCGTTATAATCAGGGGGAAAGTTTTTACCGGTAAATTCTTTCCCCCTGTTCTGTCCAAAAATTTGCATAAATTTTATAATATTAATTCTGCGCATTCTTCAAAAACACTTCATTAAATTAAAATGATTATTTTGTTATCATGATACTTTCATAAATTCATAAAATTATTGAAATTAAACCCATGAACTACCTTAACCATTTTAAACCTTAGTTTCCCTAAACAGCTTAAGCAAAACCTTAAAACCAAGCTAAAATTTATAACAAACGAACAACAATATAAAAAGAGGGAGGAAATAATATTCCGGTTTTTAACCGGGATAGTCTTTCCGGGGGGGGGAAAGAATTTACCGAGGGGGAAAGAATTAACCGGTGTTTTAGCGGGTTGGTTTTTTCGGGGGGAAAAACTATCCCGGCTTTTTACCGGGATAGATCTTCCGGGGGGAAAAAGAAGGGGGGAAGATATCCCGCGACACCGGCCCAGGTCGGAATTCACGAAGCGGGGTAATCCATGGGCTAGCTAGCTCGGTGTTAGTTAATACCGGGCAAGCCCCCTGATTAACTACGGTGTAATCCGGGGCTACCAAGTTGGCCCAGAATACACCGTAGTTAGTCAGGTGGATAACTGGGGCCGAGTTAGCCCATGGATAGCCCCGTTTCGTGAATTCCGACCATGGTGCCCTGTTGGTTCTAGATAAATATTTCCGCAACAACAATTCCCTTGGAAATCATTTCCGCAGCAGTATTCCTCACCATTATTTCTGTTGAAAGATTATTTCCACGGAAAAAATTTCGCGAGAGAATTTTTTCCGCTTTTTTCGTTTCTCTTATATAGCTTTGAACGCTGGCAGAAAAGTTCGCAACCGCAACATTCTTGGAAACAAGGCCGGAATTCACAATTTCGGGGTATACCCGGGGTATACTCTGGGTATGTGTATCCGGGGATTATTTCAAGTAAACTACGGTATACGGGGATTATCTCCGGATAAACTACGGTATATCCCGGAATATACGGTAGTTTATCCGGGGATAATCCCCGTATACCGTAGTTTATCCAGGGATAATCCCCGGATACACACCCCAGGTATACCCCGCTTTGTGAATTTCGGCCCAAAAGTTTTCTTAATTATTTTTATCTAAGATTGTTTTTTGTCCTAAATTTTATTTATTTTTTGCAACTAAAATTAATAAATAATGTTATTTATATTAAAAATTTGCACAAATTTTTTGATTTTCTTTATAAACTGTTTTCTAAAAATGTTTATTTTTTTAAGTCAAAGTCAAAATCAAAATAGTTTATTCTAGCATTGCAATAAACATATTATATCATGACATCACAAAATAGATGCGAACCGAAAGGGTAACAGAAAATTGTACATAATATTTTGGCATATGCAAAAACATTAATTAATTCGATTGGTATGTATAAACGTGTACAACTTTGGAAAATACAAAACTCGTTACAATCCACGTTTTTTGTAATATTTTTAATATTTTTAGCTGTTATGCAATGCATTAAAATTAAATAAACATTAAAAAATTGAACATGCACTAAATGTGGATTTTTTTGGATTTATTTTGTTGGTCTAAACATAAAAAAGGTATAAAAACAAATTGTAAACAAGTTCAACGCCACGATAAATTTGCTGAATATTTGAGATTATTTTGATTTAATTTCGTTAGAAGAAAAGTATATTTAGGAAAAGTTTTTTACAGAAAACTGATGACAAATATTTTTTATAACTTTTTTTATTCTAAAAAAATTGCCGCAGCATGTCGAAATTTTTCAAAATTGTTTTTTATTTATAATATTTTTTACAAAAAAACCCGAAATATAAAGAAGGAAAAAATTTCCTCGCGGGAATTTTTTCCGCGTAAATAATCTTCCAAAGAAACCAATGCTGAGGAAATATTGCTGCGGAAATTTTTTCCGCGAAAATTGTTGTTGCGGAAATCTTTATCGGCCACCGTTTCACTACATAGGTGGTTTTTACGAACAAAATAATTTATAAATGGCAATTTCAAACATATTAAAAATTTCTATGTAATTAAATTTTGTTTTAATCGATAGAAACTGTTGCAGACAGCTGAAAATCAATGACAATTACTTAAATTAAAGGACAGAAGAAAATCCCATGAAATTCCATGAATAATTTTTTTTTCATAGTTTGCTTGAGCAGTTTATTGCATTAGAATGGATTTATCTTAGTGCCTGTGCCGTTTTTAGTGTCTCTGTGGAAACAAGAATTCATGACTTAATGCAAATTGCAGAAACCATGAAACGTGGACACGTCCAAGAACAAACGGTGACGTGCAAAATCACCATAAAAGTATTGTAAAATCACCGTGGCAAAATTCACCATAACGCAGTGCAAATTCACCATAGCAATCAGAAATGCGTTTGCAAATTAAAATGTGTTTAAAAAACTTAGGTATAATTTTGATTAATAGTTACTAAAGTATACAGAACTTAACTGACAAAAGCAAATTGATTAATATCATACTGATTAAATAATTACTTTGGTCAAAACCCTCCCATCTAACGAAAATTGTTCAGTGTTATAAATATCTTGACAGAGTTATGACGTTATAGTATCACTTTTAGCAAATTAGCGATTAAGAAAAAATATAGATCTCTCATTGACTGGAGATCCATTTTTTCCCAAGCGCTAATTGGCTAAAACAGCTCCTCCCACAACCATTCCCATCGAGCAAAACATATATTACGTGATCACGAATATTGACATTTTGAGGGTCCTTAAAATTCTGACGTGATCACGGCCACGTCAGAATTTTAAAGGCTATCAAATGTCATACAGTATTTCTGATTGGAGAATATATGTTTTGCTTTGTGAAAATTGTGAGAGGAGCAGCGGTGCTCAATGCCATCCGGCACGATAGTCAAAACACTCCTATTTAAAAGGAAATTGTTCAGTGGTAAAGACCTTTACAAAGTTGTGACCTTAGAGAATCATTTTTATCCAATTAGGGCTTAAGAAAAATATGAAGATCTTTCATCCATTAGAGATCCAATTTTTTCCCAAGCGCTAGTTGGCTAAAAGTGATTCTAACAGCTCTCCCACAACCAGAGCAAAACATATATGACGTGATCACGAATACTATATGACATTTTGAGGGTCCTTAAAATTCTGACGTGGGGGCGACTGCAGTGTTTACAAAAACAGAGTTTAAAAAGCAGGCGCAAATAAAGCTAAACAAATGCCGGTGTCGTAGAATAGATCTTCCCCCATTACAGATCTTCACCCCCAAAGATTTATTCTGGTTCACGCCAGAACAGATCTTCCTCCCTCAGAATATTTATTCCCCCCTGTGTTAAAGCATACAGCAAAAATTTGCATAAAATTCTTAACAGAGAGGGGAAGATTTATTCTGGTGTTCACTCTAAAATAAATCTTCCCCCTTGTTATAAATCATGTAACAATTATTTTCATATTAAAAACAACATGCTTTTTTTTTGTTTTTTGCGTCATTTCGTTTTTTTTTCTTATAAATAAAAAATTCATAAAAAATACTCGAGGTTTCAGATCAAAGAATTTTTAATAAACACAAAAAAATAAATTCTATTCTAATCAAACATTTGAGATTGTTACCGAACATCGAAATATTTTTAAAAAACCTGCCTTTTTTATATTAACACCTTTTGAATGTTCTGCTTAAAATTAGGATTTCGATCCTATAAAGCTAAAATGTGAACCCTAAGGAAACCTAAGCAGAAAACTTAAATTCAAAATATTAACCGTTTAAAATATTAAGCAACAAATTATGAAAAAAGTTAGAACTCGAAGGGAAGTTTGGCGGCGCCAGAAAAAATACATTCTGCATATCTTCGGAAAATATCACTTCCTGATCCTAAGCCTAAGCAAAACCTAAAAATCAACTTAAACAACCACAAAAAATAACAACTTTAAACCTGTTTAATGTTGAATTAACTGCTGAACACGAAGAAGATTTTTTTGTTTTCGTATTGACTTTTAAATAAAAAAAACTAAAAACTTATGGATACTTATAATCTAATTTTTATTTCTTCTTATTTCAATTTTTGTCTATATATTATGTTTTATAAGAAGCAGAAACTAAAAGGTAAATAATAAATCAAATACTGATCGAAAACAAATTAAACTGGTGTAATTTTTTTCATGTCTTTTTTATTATACTTTGTCTTAAAAATTGATAAACTTAAAAAAAAGCCTTTTCACGATATTAATTTTCTTAAAAAAATATTCAGTTTATTTAATTATGGCATATTCTTACATACTCAAACAAACGAACCAATGCAAACGTATTTTTTATCTCCAAAAACCAAATAAATAATACTTAATTACTAATGTCAATGCTCAACTGTTTTTTGAATTAACAACAATTAAAGCTAAAGTTGATTTATATAAAAATACAAAAAACAAACTATTATTTCTAAATGTAACATTTTAACCTTCTGTGTTAAAAATTATGTTTTTAAAATTTGCCCCAACAAATTCTCGCGTATCATTTTTGAAATTTATGCAAATTTTTGAGGGGGAAGATTTATTCTGGTGTTTGAACCAGAATAGATCTTCCGGGGGGAATAACTATTCTGAGGGGGAAGATCTATTCTGGCGTAAATCAGAATAAATCTTCTGGGGGGAAGATCTATTCTAGAGCGCACTAGAATAAATCTTTCGGGAGGAAGAAAAATAGGGGGGAAGATCTATTCTGCGACACCGGCATGGGAGCGTTAATAGACAAATGCAGGAACCCTTTTCTAAACAATGGCCGCCCCCGGGAATGTAAAGGCACTATACATCTGGCGACCTCTTTACTTACTAAAGGATTTTCCGTCGGATGAATGGATCTCTACCAAGCTGGACAATTTCGGCAAAACACTTTTTTTTAAAAATGATTAAATTTAGCTTTAGGTAGTGGATACTTATTCACCTGGCAAATATTTTCATTGCTTAAATTTATTGTGCGTGGTTGCAAAGCTTTATCTTTTTACTTATGATAAAAATACTGACTGCCACTAAAGACTAAAGTTTAATAGATATATGCCTTCTTCAAGAAGACTCATACCTTAAAAATTATTACATTAAAATGTTAATTTTAGTCCCAAATCTTAAAACAAAAATGTGAAGAAAGCCACAATAAAATTTAAAATTTAGACACATACTATTTAAACGCAGATTTAAAAACTTAAGATTAAAAAACACATCTAAGGATGTTTTTTATTATTAAAACACTTTAAATAACAATAGGTATAATGTGTTAAAAAAATTTTTTTTTGTATCTTTAGCTTTTAAAAGCATTCATAAATGTGTGTCATAATTTTGTTGAAATTAAAATTTTTCTCCTTCTAAAACCGTTTGAAACACTTGCATATAAATATTTATGTTTTTTTGCTGGACACAACTAAATTTATCATTCAGGGCTGGAATTCACGAAGCGGGGTTATCCATGTATTAACTCGGTGTTACATGTTAGTAAACCCCGGCTTAATCCCCTGAATAACTACGGTATATTCCGGGTTTAACTTGGTGTTAGTTAATCCCGATTTGTTAATCCCGAAATACACCATAGTTAATCAAGGGATAAAGCCGGGGTTTACTTACACCGAGTTAATCCATGTATAACCCCGCTTCGTACCAGATATGCTGATATTACAGTGGGATTTTATGCAAAAATTTTTGTTTGTTTGATTTGACGTTTCAATAGTTATTAACGCGTTTTCGTGGTTGCATTTTATGGCTGGTTCATACTTATGTTAAAACGTCCTTTGAACAAAGTCCAAAGGACATTTTTACATGCGTTTATACGCTGTGTTTGTCTTTTCGACTTGGTCCAGAGGACGTTTTTACATAAGTATGAACCAGCCTTTACCCTATTATAACCATGAAACTTGGGTATTACCGCAGTGAAACTTCTTTCACGGTGCTAGTATATAGTACATCTAGGATTGAGTTAGATCTGGCTGACGCCGAAAATTAGATGCAGACATGAGGGGACCAATTAAAATTGTGCGGTAATGACGTTTTTTTAAAACAACAAATAAGAACGCCAATTTTTTTAATTCCACCTTTTTAAAAAATTTACAAAAATTAACCAACTTTAGCCTTTAAAAATTTTCATTTTGGTTCCAAATTAATTAACTTGATAAATAATTATTAAAATGCAGGTCTTAATCTTTATTATTAATCCGCTTTAGTAAAAAATTTTTAAATGTTTTTGTTGTTAAATAGTCAGTTCAGTACTGCAAATATCGAGGTCAGCTAGATTTTATTTGCCTATAATCATTGTGATAGGTAGACTTCACCGCGGTAAACTCTACGTATGATCTAGGTTGTACTTAGGTCATAGCACGTAATATTTTGTGCGTAATGGTTTAAACAGATACGACCACCGTAAAACGAAGATTTTATTGCGGTAATACAAAGGTTTTACTGTTGTAACCGGGAAAAAGGCAGTCACGAGAGTGGGTTAAGTTTAGTCGGGTTTGTCCTTTTTTTGCTAGTCAGATCAGGTCTGATCTACATATCATAGTGTGAAAAAAATTGAAAAATAAATTAAACAATTAAACATTTTAAAAATTTGCAAAATGATATTAAAGAATTTTTGTAATATTCAATTTGTTGGCATTGCCGATTACTCCATAATCTTACAATTATGTGTTTTTCTTTTAGTTTGTTTATTTTACAATTTCCATTATAAATTCCTACATAACTGTATAACTTACTTTACTGATCTTGTATTTAGAAATAAATTATTTCTATATATTTCCAGAATGGTTTAGAGTTCTTTTTTACCAATGTAAATTTTTTTAAACAACAGAAAAATAAGGTCTTTTCAGTGAATAAGATGCATACCATATTTTAAAGGGCGGTATGCATACCATATTTTTAAATTTTTGAACAATACACCGAATGCGGATCTTTCGAAAGCCAAAACGTTTCAGTGAAATAGTTTGTTTGGACTAGTGATGTTCTTACCCACCAATATTATGCTCTTTAGCTCCGGTCATATAAAGACGAAGGAGCTCAGGAGCCCTGCGCCTTAAAAAAGCAATTTTAAACTAAAGATAAATTCTATCAGGGTGATATTGTAAGGGTGGTCAAGAAGTAACTACTCGTTCTCCGAGAAAATATCACGCGCAGAGGAACACGTAATGCAATTCAAAAATTATTGGTTAAATTATCACTGCACCTTTTTTTAAAAATTTTTTTCGTGTGAGCGTTTATTGTTTATTTTTTCTTGGCGGAGAACTGTCCACCCCTAATTTCAGCCTTAAAAAAATTGGCTTTAGTTAAAATTTTAAGTACATTTAAAGTGATTATCTACATTTTAAAAAGTATTTATAGTGTTTTAAATAAGAGTTTTAAAAGATAATTTGCAAAAAAATGTTGACAAAATAACCTATGACATTACGCTTTAATTATTAATAAATTTAGTACAAAAATAGAGCGAGCCCCGGAGCTCTAAGAGTTGCTCCAGAGGAACTACGAAGAAATGACTAATATGACATAGGAGCTTTAAAATTTCCAGTAAAGGGTGAAAAAAACTTTAACTTTTAAATAAGTTCGAAGTACGAACAAGGATCAAAATTCAAAAATTCAATTTTTATCAATCTACCAATGTATGTATCATGTATGTCTAAAAAAAACTAAAATAGAATTTTCATTTATTATTTTTGTTTTGTTACATAATAAATTAAAAGGCAAATTGGCGATTATCAATTTTTTTAAGTTTACAGCTTGTCTGTCTCGAATAGCAAAAACCTTTTTTTAGTTAAAAAATAGCAAGCTATAAATTAATTTCTAAATTGAAGATATAGTTTTTTTTGAAAGTAGTAATTGATTATAAAGTGCAATAGGAACAAGTTATTCTGGATTTTAGATACATTTTATTTTTAAGTTGCATTCTGTTTTGCTAAAAAAATAGTAAATGAGTTATTTTCGCATTTTGTGCTCTCTTTGAATACAGTAAAGTAAAGACCATATTCAATACAAAGCTGTTGTAATAATGTCTAAACTTTCTTTTAATGTTTACTTGACAGTAAACAATACTGGAGTTTTGGTTTGTTTACACCGAAATGTCATCAGGTAGCGTCAAATAAAAAAAAACGAGTTTTTTGTCATAACACATTAAAAACTTTATTTTGAAATAACTTGGCATGTTCCAAACGGTCTTAAATTTTTGGTTTATTTCGAAACTGCAAATTTTAATTAATTTTGATCTATAAATATGGAATTTCTGATTTTGAATAACCGCCAAGCAGTCGATTAATAATTTATTCGGAATGGCTAAAAAATTATTAGAACTGAAAAAGCCATATTAAAATTGAAAAATAAAGTGTTTTTTGTTTAATGTTTGTTTAATTTATATAGGCACCTTGCACTGAAACGCAGTTTATACATGAAGTATGCAATATACATAAGTGTCACCATAATGGATAATTACCGTACTCCTACTTATCTTTTCGTAGTATGCAGAGCAACCGATAGAAAGCGCGCGAAATTACCGTATCTCCTACTTATCTTTTCGTAGTATGCAGATCAACCGATAGAAAGCGCGCGAAATTTCGATCGGTTGATCGGCATACTACAAAAGATAAGTAGGAGTACGGTAATTATCCATTATGGTGACGCTTATGTATATTGCATACTTCATGTATAAACCGAGTTCCAGTGCAAGGTGTCTATTAATTATGTTTAATTCTGCTGATTTTTTAAGAAATAACGGAAATTCATTTTTTGTTTATTGCATTATTTTTATAATTGTTGTAAATGAAAAACAATAAAATTAACATTATTACAAAAGTAAATATTGTAAATCGATTTATCTTTTTTAGAAAAAAAAAACATAAAGAAAACATAAAAATTAAAGTTCATTATTTTAAATTAATATATCTTCACGGATTTTAAAAACCAAACTAAAAAAACCTTTGTTTGTTAGATTTGACGTTTCAAGACATTTTTTGAGCTTATTCCCAAAAATGCTAATGGTATAAACAGTATTAAAATAGCAAATTACCTTTTATCCAAAATTAAAAGATGTTTTTGTAGTTTACACACTTTTAATAAAGTATCGACCGACCTTTATTATTCATTACATAAACAGTCCGATTCCATTTTTTGTTGTTTTTTATATTGTACAGTATTTTTTGTTTTGATTTCTTCACTTTATTTATTATTATCATTACATTCCTGTCCATGGCTTCAAAAAACTTCTAATGGCAATAAAAAAACGAACTAAAAAAAACTTGTATCCCACCTGTGTGTTACGCGCAAAGCCTGTAAAATAATCTCAGCTATATGAATGATATAAGAAGATGGAAGTCTCGGCACGAAAACGTGCGGATGTAGTACATTTGTTTTCTTTTATTTTAATTCAAATCCAAGAAATTAATTTCTAAGAAGATCAAGTTTCATGATATTCTGGCAGAAAATTCGTTTTACCGGAATATTTTTCTATTCAAAAATCGCGTTTAGTTTAAAACGCAATCAACAGTGGGAAGTCAGGCGGGATAGGGGCAACGCACTTTGTCTACCGGAATCAATTTTTTGCGAACGCATTTTGTTTAGTTTGCAGCTAAGTTCGGATCGAAAAATTATAAGCGCAAACACTGAAAATGATCAAAAACTAAAACCTCTTCCGTTTTTATTGGTGATGTTTCTACATTTCACTATTATACACTAGAGCTTCGCTGCTGCGGAGCTTCGTCCCTGAAATAAGCGATTTAGGATTGAAATTTTTGTAAAATTATTTTATCCGCATTTTTTGAAAGCATTTTTATAATTTGTAATAAGTTAAAAAATTAGACTTACACCACTTTCTGAAAAAATGATATGCATTATCACTAATTAATTATTCACAATATCAGTACGAAAATAGAGCTTAGCTCCGGGGTCTACTCCGTAATTCGGAAAAACGTATCAAAGCTCAAGAGCTCCAAAACTCTGGCTGGAGCTCAAAGTTCCGAAGAACATCACTAGTTTTATTTTGTTTTAGAATATATCACGAATTATCTGATGAAAATTTTTTCAAAATGAGCTCGATCACTATTCCGATATACACCGTGGATGCGTTCGCTTCAAGACCTTTCACCGGAAACCCCGCTGCAGTCTGCATTTTAACACAGGTTGGTGCTTAAACAAATTAAAAGCCTCTAGGTAGAGATTTTGATGAGGGTAGAGACATTCTCATGGTACCGACCAAGTTAAAAAAAACCTAAATTTATTACACAGTTACCCATTATTCCTTAGTGATTGATGGACGGCACGTCTAAAACGCCGAAATGAGAAAGAGTCATTGCTGCTGAATTGTACACTTTGAATCTTTTCTTAATCGACCAAATTTCTTTTTGACATATATGGAACATATACGATTTTCAAAGATGCAGATTATAATGTATAGCTTTAACCGTCCACGTTTTACATTCACACAACAGATTTGGTAATTTAAAAAAAACAACTTTTTTGTTTAAAATTTTTGAACTGAATTATGTATTTTCCCCCTAATTTTCTGAAAAAATAACTGTGTATATTGATAATATTATTTCCAGATTTTGTCTTTAACGTCAGATATTTAAGACCTTGAATTCCCGGTGCCGAGTGAACTTTTTGCCTTCAATTTTGATGATTTTTTGCTAAAACTTTACCCCTGCCCCCAACAGCCCACAAAAATTTTTTCATCAAAATATTTTTGGTGGTTCAGGAGATATTACCCCTGCAGTATCTTTCGAGAAATTGTGTTTCCCGTACAAAAAACCAGCGATTTTTTCGCTAAAATTACGAAGTGTAGGCAAAAATGTTGGGCAAACTTAATCAAATCACTGCCGTCGTTTGGTGTTTTTAACAAAAATATCGCGGTTTTTTTTACAGGAAACGCAATATCTAGACAAATACTGCACTAATAGCAGTATAGCACCAAATTAAAATAGAAAGTAGCCGTTTTCTTTTAGTGCATAATTTGTAATTTAAATCGCTGTACCAATGAGCAATGTTTTACGTACAGAATTGTCGAAAAACACCGTTTTTGGGGGGTAATAACTCCTGATTAACTGGAGATATTTTGTTGAAAAAATTTTTGTGGGTTATTGGGGGAAGGAATAAAGTTTTTCAAAAAAATATCAAAATCGAAGGCAAAAAGTTTGACTCCGCACCGCACCTCTGAGGAAAATCCAGAGCTCCACCCTCTAAATGAATAATCTAAAGCTTAGTTGACGTTTAAATACGTTTTTTTTTAGTTTTTAGGGGAATTTTTCAGAAGTTATATTTTCGTTTAAAAAAAAGTTTTAATATAGTGTATGGCAAATTTTCTAAAATTATTTGGAAAAATTAGCTCTAAAATTGGATGGCGCTTCATGACTTATTTATTGCGTTTTAGCCGTTATCATGGATCATTTATTGTGTTTTAGCCGTTATCTGAAGATGAATACCAAAAAATTGCAATGGAAATGAACCTTTCTGAAACAGCGTTTGCCGTGCCAATGGATGATTTAAACTTTATTAAGGCTAGGGTATAGGTAACGCTACTCAATTTAATAAGTGAATATCGCGTCAGTTTATAAACAACCTCGTATTCCGGTTAAAATTAGCGATACTTAAGATATCATTTTGTTCGAATTAAACCAGGGTTCTATTTCACAAAGACGTTTGTAAATTTTCATTTTACAAATCTCTCCACCACGATACAGAATGTATACGAGACGAAAAAATCAATGGGCGGACAGTCCAATCAGCGCAATCAGCGCAGAAAACTTTTCTTCACTAAGCGGAGTTACTCCCCTGGATTACAATTCGAAAGCCCTTTATCACTGTTTTTACCATAATGTTGTTTATTTACAAACGTTGTTATGAAACAGGCCCCAGCAGTCTATTTTCTAAAGAGATTTGTAAAAAATCTCTGCCTGTTTTGTGTTAATTACATGATAGAGGAGATGATATACGACACAGAAATATTGATCAGTCAGCGTAGAAAATGCCACCAATCAGCACAGAGCACTGTGCGGAGATACTACCTCTGGATCACAAGTCGAAAAACCTTTATTCTGTATTTTACAAAAAATAGGTGGAGATTTGTAAAATAAGAATTTACAAACGTTTTTATTAAACAGGCTCCTGGAAAGTAGCATTCGTTGTCATTAGCTCAATAAAACCCTATTTATCTCACGTCCTAATTAAGGCGTGACCTAATAGAGTTCCTGAGTTGGGTGTGATTTTTTTTTTTTTTTTTTTTTTTTTTTTGCTTACCTTTTTTTTTGTTTGTTTTGCTTTCGATTTAAGAGGCCTTAGGCGAAAAAATTTTTTAAATGTGGCGAAATTGCTTCATATTGATTTTGCCCTTATTGGTTCCTGGCGGCTTGTTGGGTGGGTAGAAAATTTTGTAAATATATTACTATAAGCAAAATATTTCGCAAAAATGCCCAGCTGTATATTAAATTTTTAAACAAAATCCCAAAACATGTCGCTTAATAGTTGCAATTTTGTGGAAAATTCTGTTAAAAATTTGATTTAGACCCGGATATTCTATTATTTCTGTTTGGAGAAAATAATTTAAAATTTCAAAAAAAGTTTTTGTAGCGCTGTTACTCTTTTATTTAATTTTTGAATTCAAGTATTTCTAATAAAAGATTTTATAATAATTTTATTAAATTTAATGATAAGTTCAAAAATAATATAGTTCAGGAATTTTTGGCTTAATGTATCTTGATATGTCTATGATACGAAATTAGCCAAATGTCTGAGTCTACAAAAATATTAAGAAGCATTTTAGTTTTAAACAAACCTTATACTGTACCATGTTTTTTTTATTTATAGACCTATTTTTGCTGTTGCTTAACGCTGTTTTTTTATATTAAATAAATTTTTATTAGTTTTGTAGGTTTATTTACGTAGTTGTGTTCTTTATTTTTTTTTTCAAAAAAATTTCTTCTTTTTGTACAAAATGTTTTTTTAAGAGTCATTTTGCGCGCTAATTTAAAGCAAAGCCTGAATTCTAAACAGACTTGACAAAAAGTAAATCCTAAGATGAAGCTAAAAGGTTAAACACCAACAACTAAAATACCAAAAATTTAATTAGACCTAACTATTTACAGACTTGATATCTTAATAAAAATATAAATCCAAACTCTTTCTAGAATTTTTCACTGAGATGGTTTACACCTATTGCAGAAGTTGGACTCTGTGGTCACGCCACACTTGCGACAGCTAAAATTATTTTTGACGAATTGGGTAGATTTTACATTTAAGTTTTGTTTATACACTTTAAGAGCAATTTACCCTAAAGTAAACTTTTCCGTGAACTTTTTTTATACGGACCCATGAAGTAGGCTGAATTAGACTTATAACATCAATGTGTGTATACACAAACAAACCACAATTAAAACTTTCTACTCGTATCTATATTTGGTGCTAGCAAGTAATTTTTGAAAGATGTTTACGATTTAAGCTCTACCAAAATAAACGATTGGAAAAAAATTATTTAGAAAAAAATTTTTGTTTTCGTAATATTTAATGCGTGGGAATTTTTTTATAGGAAATGAAAATGCAAAACTTTCTTTTATCACAAAACGGGGCCTACTGAACGTAGAAAAAAAGGAAGAAAATGTACTGACGCTTGATTTTCCCCAGTATGATATCGAACAATTAACTTATAATGTATGTTTGAGTTTATACAAATTTTGGAAATTTTTCTTTAAAATTTTGCGTGTTTGCAGTAGTGTACAAAGGGAAAACTATAAAAGATGTCATCTCGCCAGTGAAATTATTTATATACAAAAGTTATATCCGTTGGTAGCTAAGAAATATTGCTTATATGTTAAAATTTATTTACTGATCTAGAAATAAAATTTTACAATTTTTGCGTTTAAAAAACGACAAAAACTAGCGAAAATCAAAGCTTGTCAGTTAAATGTAAAGCCAAATACTTCTTTAGGTAGTATTTGGCATTCTAAATGTAATTTAAAATTACGTACAGTATTGAATACTTATTGTGTAACAGTGCAATTGAGTGTGAATGAGCGATTCAACCAATAACTCTCCTTTTATCAATATTTTTTGTTACTAATAAATTGCGTCAAAAATTTCATTATAGTAGTATAAAAATAATTCCATTATTGTATTTTTAGTGTAAAAATATAAAAGTTTAACATTTCTTTGCATTCCCATTAGTAATAAATAAGTTGGTTTATGGTTTCAAAAAAAGTCAGCTACGGATATGTATTCTTGCCTGCAGTGTGGTTATTACTATGTTTTTGTATTACTTCTGTGCTTTTTAGCAGTGTTAGTTTTAAATTATAAATTAATATTTTGACATGAAAAAAATTTAAACAAATTAATAATAATTTAATATGAAATTAAGTTAAACATAAATTGTTATAATTAATATAAAATTATACACAAAGTTTTGTAAATCCCTTAAGTTTCAAATAGAAGAAGCAAAGGGTGGTGATTTAAATAAATACCAAACGCCGTAACGCCGTCAAACCAAATATATTTTGGAAAAAAATGCTTCAATTTATTTATTACTAGTTATGTTTGAAGCATTTTGAAAATTTAAATTTCTTGCTACATAGGCTTATTTTCGGCAAAATATTAGTAAAAGATATGTTTGTATAAAACATATTGGTGTCCTAATTTTAATTTAAAATACGCGTCCACTAAAATTAAATTGATTTTGTTAAATACCTATTTTGCATTACAATAGACTAATTAAATTTTGCTGACATAGATTAGTTACAATTAAATAGAATATATAAAAACAATTAATCAAAAAATTTTAATAAAAATTCTTTAACATTAAAAATTATACATTTTGTTTTAATGTTTTTCATCAAATTAATTTGTAACAAAAATAGCAATTTTTTAAGAGATAAAATTCACTAATTTTTCTTAAAATTGAAATTTAAAAAACTTCTGTGCTATAATTGTAAAATTTAAAATACCACGTTATAACAGCATGATTTTAAATACTTCTTTTATGTCCCGATAAACTTTTACGAACCCGCAAGTAAAACGTAATTCTTTATATTTGCACGGTTTGAACAAACATTGTCTGATTCTAATTAGCTTTAAGGGACGATTTCCCCCGGGCGTATGTTTAGACAGAAAAAATGTGGACTAGTCTAAAATGGTCATTATTTAGACCATAGGAAATTTGCTTTTATCTTGGGTAAAATAAAAATTTCTATATGATAATGATTTTATTTATACGTTGAACTAATTACGAACTCGCAAGCAAAACGTAATTCTTTATATTTGCACGGTTTAAATAAAATTTTTTGATTCTGATAAGTATTTTTATAGGATTCAACAAAGGGCTTTATTTTGAACATTGTAAAGGTATGTTACGTTCATAACTATTTAAAACCCGGTTTAACATTAAATTATATTGATTTCTTTTGATTATTTTTTTGTATTTTATTAGATTACAATTTCGTTTAAACAGCTCATATAAGCAATATACACATTGCATAGAGTTTGTATATGTACCAAAAACTTTGTACCGCATAAAATATAGTAAAAATTGTGTTCGAATAGGATTTTTAGAACCAGAGTCATAGAACTTGGAGCAATCGGAAATTTTTGGTAATTTGCAGCCACGAACAATGGGAACTTAGAGCCCTTAAAAATAGATTGGTTATGTCTTAGATTTAGGCTTTGCTTAGACTTAGATAAACGTTTTATGGATTTTTTACTTGCGGTCCCAAGTTTTCAACTTACAGCTCTAAGTTCATCACTCACGGTTCCAATTTCATTTTTGATTCCAAGTTCTAGCTCCAAGTTTCTCCGGCTCTATCGACCCTAAATCATGTTACCTGCCGGTTAAATTAACCGGTGTTCAGAAACAACTTTTACTATTTAAATTTCTAGCCTTTTTTTGCCTGTAAAATTTTAGTTTCTTAGGTTAAAATTGACCATAGTTACGTAAGGAATAATTTGCATACGATTTGGTTAAAAAGTTCGTTCTCACTCAACTGTCGAATCCCCTCAATTATTGTTCGTTGGAAAACCGTGCCAAAAATTCTGAACGTACAATTAAGGCTGTTTCATACTTTTGAAAAAACGTCCTTTGGACAAAGTCCAAAAGAAAAAAACAGCGTCAAAACCTGCTTTGGACTTTGTCCTTTAGTCCAAAGGACAACGTGTTTATACTTTTTTGTCCTTTAACCATTTCCCTTTAAACTTTGTCCTTTGGACTTTGTCCAAAGAACAAATTTCTAGTAGCATTCATACTTCGTCCAAAGGAGAAAGTCCAAAGAACGTTTTGGCTTGTCCAAAGGACGTTTTGGCTTTTCTAAATTTGTCCTTTGGACTTTGTCCAAAGGACGTTTTGTCATAAGTATGAACCAGCCTTAAGAGAGTTTTTATAATGTACAATGTATGAACCAACCTTTACTGAAATAATCATTATATGGAACGATCACCCAGCTGGGTTCCAACCATGCTTATTCAAATTATTTTCACGTGCTTTTGGTTGATTGAAAAACATGATATTTTAACAATATGACTGACATTTATTTTTGAAAAAATGCTAATAATAGCTGCTAAGACATTAAATTCGTTTATTTTAATCGAAATTATTTTATAATATTATTTTCTAATTTTAGCGTTGAAAATTATTTATTTTGAGTAACCATAACAAATATATTAAAAATAAAAATTATTGTTATAAACTATTAGCGAAACTTTAAGACCTTTTTTATAACCGGCTAACTTAGTCGGTTAGTTAACATTCCGTTAGTTGATTGGTCTTTGACTTATCCAGCGTCTGCAGTTATGAGTCGTTACACACAGTATATCAGGGTTTTCTAAGTACTGCTAATGATGCAAGAAAGCTAAAAGCTAGCTAGAAATGCCAATATAACATATGATAAAGAGTTACGACCGGCACATACTTTGTTCAAAGTGTCTAAAGGACAAAAAAAGTTCGATTTTGGGTAATCTAGAAGGTTTTTTTTAATTTTAAAAGTCATTTATACTTAATCTTTCGAATAAAATGTCCAAATAGTAGAAAAAGTCCAAAACACCTTTAAAACACTGTAGGGCTAATTTTTTTGTTTAGTCATTTAAACATTTTGAACCAAGTATGAATAGGCCCTTTACATTTGCAATCAACCATACAAAAATACAAGACGAAACCTGTAATGTTCAATCTTGATACCTTAACCAAATTCGCCTTAACTCAATAGCTAACTCATTATTATTTTACCACTGGATATAATGCTTCGGAAGCATCAAGAAAACGGAAGTTTTTACCAGTGTGTTTGCCTGAGAAGGTACACCGACCAACATTTAGTAAGAAGATCGGTTAAATTTACATGGTAAGGTCACTCATGAAATTTTAATTAGTGCTGAGGTGTCCGATATAAACAAGGTTTCTTAATAAGTGTTTTTATTTTTGTTTTTTGTATTGTTTTGTTAATGTTTGATTGATTGTATAGACTACTTTTGAGTATATGTATTTAAAAAACATAAAAATATTCTAAATAAAAAAAGGTGTCTGATATACAACTCTACGGGCTGGTTCACGCTGTAGTGACAAACGACAACTGCCAACGCGTTCCGCGCGCATTTACACCGTTACATTGTCACTTTTGGCTGGCGTGTGAACGCGTTGTCACTTTTCATTTGGGACTCTTTTGTGAACTAGGCCCAGCCCAAGTTTTGTTAAAAATTGTTTCAGGAAATATGTGGAAAACTGCCGGTGGAAGCTCTTGCATACGCGCCTTTAGCCAAAAAACTTCTTATTGAACTGCATTCAAACGCAACTATGTAAGTCAAATAACAATACTTGAATCTCACTTATCAATGAGATTAAGGTCTCTCCGGACAGTTCTCTTAACTATGGACAATCGTAATTTTTGGCATATGATATCTCGCGGAATACAGAAATTTATGCATAAAAAATTTATATGAGTGTTAAAAAAGCAGAAATACCACGATTATAAAGTGCACATTCATTTTATTATTGTTATTAGTTGAAATAATTGATATTAAAAATCAAATTGCAACTAAATAAGGCGTCTGCTCACTTCACGTCACTTTCACTGAACAACGCTTGACAAGCGTAGCCAATCAGCGTAAAGAATGGGCGTCCATGAAAAAAATGTGTTCCATGAGTTGTTAGGGCGGGACGTTCAAACGGCAGGAATATTTAGCTCCTCTGACAACTTATCCCACGGAGCAAAACTCGATCACGTGATAACAAATACTATATGACATTTTGGAGCTCTTAAAATGCCTGGGTGATTTTTTTGATTTTAAATAAATTGTGAGTTTTTGGGTTAATTCATCAATAAAACAAAGCTATGATGTTAAAACAGCTTTACTTGACCGACGTTTCAAAGTTCCTTGTGCTTTTTTGTCAAGATCTGAAACAGATATTCTGTAGTAATGATGAATAAATGTGGAATATTGAGTTTTTGATAACGAAATATAAAAACGTAAAAATTATGAAACTGGCGGTCAATTAAGCGATTTGTCAGAAAAAACAAGGGTCAAACAAACAAGACCAGTGTGCTGTAGAAGCAAGAGGAGAATTACAGGGTCACTATAGATGAGTTAAAGTGTTGGAAGATGTTTTTTGAACGCGCTTTGCAATCTTGGATGAATTTCTGATTTGGCTGTATTTAATGATTGATCATGAGAGTTTAAATGAATATATAGCGCTTCTTTTTTTAAGAGTTCATTGTTGAATCTAAATTTTGTACGTTTTCTTTGTTTATCAATGATTGAAATTTTTTCAAAATTTATATTATGATTTGTTTTATCTATGTGTTTTTAATTGCTGAGTTGGAGTCCTTTTGATGTTCAACAATTCTTTTTTCTAAATTTCTGACTGTTTGGCCCATATTGGATGTTTATTGCGCATTAATTCTTGGTGTAGACTATATTTCTTTTTTCTGAGACAACAGCTACATTAATTTTTTTTCAGTATTCAATTTATTTTGGGGATTAGGTGTGGAATAAAAGGAATAGAAAGTCTTTTGCTTGCTGGTTTTTGTTTTTGTTTTGTTTTATATTTTGGTATATATATAGTTGTAATGCAGATTTTACTTTATTTGTTGGATAGCCATTTTTTTCAAAAATTTAATGCAGAAAGTTAATTTCATTAGTTGGGTCTTTTAAAATTTATCTTTTTCTATGTGCAAGGTATTTTATTGTAGCGAGAAGTTGATTCATAGGTTGACTTGAAGTAAAGTGAACATATCTGTTTGAATAAGTTGGTTTTTTGTAGATATTGAAGTTGAAGGTGGTTTTATTAGTTAGGACTTGTTTTGATATTTCATTGTCACCAAAGAAAGTTTTTGTTGGTTCTCAATTTCTAATGTGAGTTAGCTATGGTTAATAGTTTTTCTGAATCTTGTTCTGTTCCTTGTAAAATTATAAAAATATCATCAATGTAATGTAACATCATTGTAACATCAATGTAACTGTAATGTAATTTTTCCGGATAGTTACCTACTTTTTGATTCAATATTTCAAGTGCGTTTTTTGCTGGAGTATTAGTGAAAAGTGAGATAATATCGAAAAAAGCTAAGATTATGTTTTTAGGTAAGGTCTTCTCTTTTATTTCATTTAGTAACATTGTACTGTTTTTTATATGTGTTTTCTCGATGCCCACTAATGGTGAAAGTAATCCGGTAAGGTATTTGGCTGGATTATAGATCACAGCATCAAAAAGAGAGACTATTGGGCAATCAAAAAAGGTATGGTATACAATATAAAATGTAATGATTGCATTAATTTTTATATTGGCCAAACAGTCAGAAATTTAGAAAAAAGAATTGTTGAACATCAAAAGGACTCCAACACAGAACACAGCAATTAAAAACACATAGATAAAACAAAGCCCGTATTTACTAGACGCACTATCCGATTAGTGGCACTTAAAAATGGGTATATAGTGGCACTTTCCACCCATGTCAAATTTACTAGACACACTAAGCACATAGTCTCACTTTCTGCCTAAAGTAACTCGCTTAGGGCGGTACGAACCACCCTTACGGGAGCACTATGTAGTGTAGTTAAAAATTTTTTGTTTTATAATTTGGTTAAAAGAATAACAAATGACTAGCCGTCGCATACTTTTATATGATAATCGCGTAAATAGGCGTGCAAAACGAAGATTTTTTGATCGAAACATAAATATATTTGAAAAATATAACGATTATGATTTTTATCAACGATATCGTTTTGACAAAGAATCGGTGAAATATTTGGTGGATACTTTTGGTGAAAACATTGAATCCACCTCTAACTTTTATCCCGTTTCAAAAGAAATTAAGATTTTAACAACATTACGATACTTAGCGAGTAACTCTCTTCAACAGATTTGTGGTGATCTAATGAACATTTCACAACCCACCGTTTGTAGGATAATATGGCAAGTAATTCCAGAAATAGCGAAGAAGATAGATGATTTCATAAAAATACCCACTGGAGTCGAACTGCAGCGAACACAGAGGCCTTTATTTATTTTTGTATAATAAACACATTAAACAGTTTTTTTGGCTTTTTTAACCGATTTTCACTTTTATATAAGAAGCAATTAAATTTTTTTGAACACATTAGCTGCTTCAAATATCATAATCCGGAGCTTCGCCTTCAGGGAATGAATTTGGCGAGTTTTCTTTCTTACGTATTAGTGGTTTTCCGGCGCTGCGAGCAAAGGAACTCCAGAGCGGAGCTCCGCTTTTAGGAGCTCCGGAGCTCTGCCGTATTTTTGTGTGACTTTCGTGAATAATTAAAGAGTGACGCCAATATTATTTTGTCAAAATCTTTTTAAAAACTAGTTTTCATTTTCAAAAACTATTGAAAACAATAGAAATAGTTTTAAAAATGCAGATACAATAATTTTAAATGCGTTTCAAACTTTAAAAAACCTAAAATCGCTTATTTTAGAGGCAGAGAGCTCTGAAGCTCTCTCCGTTTTAAATGGCCGAAGCTCTAGAGCATGACATTGGAGGGTAATACAGAAAGAGTAATTTTAAATGTATTTCAAGCTTAAAAAAGCCTAAAATCGCTTATTTTAGGGGCGGAGCTCCGAAGCTTCCCCCGTTTTAAATAGACAAAGCTCCGGAGCATGATATTTGGCGGTAAAAACATAACTAATACTTAATTTTACTATAGGCAACTTTTTTTACTAGCAACGTTTTATGTTTTGTTGCTTCAGCCACATTATATTTAGATTTTTTGCATGTATTAAAAAGTTTTTGCAAACAAAGTTTCTGAAATATTTGAAGTTACTTTAAAATATTATTTAACAATTTACCATAAAAATGGCATAAAATCTGGCTCAGGGCAGTCCCGCTGGACTTTTTACAACCTAATTTATTTAATGATCTCAGAACTGAGAAATGTTGAAATTTGGAAATTTTATATAATTTGCAAAAATATATCATAAATATTGGTCTCATCTCAGTGCATTTAAATCAATGTGTCGTATACCAGGAGTGATTGGTGCAATAGATTGCACGCATGTGCGAGTATTTGTTTCCAAACAACGGGAAGATTCGTTTTATAACAGAAAAGGATATACTTCTTTAAATATACAGGCCGCCTGCGATCAGAACTTTAAATTTGTACACGCTTATGCCCATTGGACTGGGCGAACTCATGACAGTTTTATTCTTAAACAAAGTAAGCTTTATGACGATTTTGAGAATCGTCGGCAGAAGGGGTTATTTTTAGGCGACTCAGGTTATGGAAATGGTCGTTTTTGGCTCCTTACCCCATACCTTAACCCCGTCACCCAAGCGGAAAAACTTTATAATTACAAACACAAATCGACCCGTGTGGTAATTGAAAACGCTTTTGGTCAAATGAAGCGGAGGTTTAGAGGCGTGCTTGAGGGTTTTCGAACTACCCCTGAAAAATCACAAACTGCAATCGTAGCCGCTATGATTTTGCATAACATTGCTAAGGAAAGGCACCAGCCGGATAGTTTTGACGATTCAAAACCGGAAGATTTTTTACCCGATAGTGATTCCACTGCTCCACTTATTTCTGAAGATCAACAAAACTTTCACGACGGAAAGCTCTTTCGTGATCATGTTGTGCAGAAATTTTTTTCCAATTAGAAAATAAGTGTTTTTTAACTTGTTCATGTTTTCAGCTTTCATTTTGTATTGCATTCAATAGTCACTGTAAAAAGTTGTTTCTTTCTATAGCTTGTGAAAAAAGATATGCACTAAAAAATATTTGCTTGGACCAATTATTCACCAACAAAAAATTCGATTTGTAAAAAATATGGCTGAAACACTTCAAACTGTTTTTTTTCGTTTGCAAAAATAAAATCGCACAAATTTTTTCCATTGCACATCATTCTTTTATCAAACTATAGTTGTTTCCCTTTTTATTGTAGTAAAAAATATAAGCATCGAGATTTTATTAAATTTTAAACTTTTTTTAACCAAACACCCATATAACATCAATTAAAAACAAAACAACACATGGAAATATAATGCGTGTGCGGCCTGCGTTAATTTTGCGTTTTGATTTGCTTTGCTTCTGTTTTTCTGTGAGACCCCAAGGTTTTTTTTATGTGTTAAAAAAATCAATAATAACTCTGGGACATTTTTGGTTGTGTGTATGTATGTGACAAATTGCCAATGCGCAAAATGAAAAGACTGTCTTATTAAAGTGTGGTGGTATTGAGTTTTTTAAAAGCCGCGCGTATTATTTGTTTGTTTGGCGCCCGGAAAAAATACATTCTGCAAAATATCTTCGGAAGGAATATCTTCTGAAAGAATAATACTGAATAATTTACTGCTGAAAGAAGATATTTTTTCCGAAAGATATTTTGCAGGTTTTTTTCTGGACACCGTTAGTATTTGTGTATACCCTGAAAAATTATAGTCTAAACAATACAAAAAAAATTACAAGAGTCATTCAAGTTGATCAGCAGCCGTTTCGTGATCACCATAAATTT